>JAVSBS010029703.1:100313-145686 GCA_033124195.1 Coracias cyanogaster
GGAAGGACAGAATATTAAACACCCAAATCCATCCAGATACTCAGGAATAAGTCAGCTTCTGGGAGACAGCATGTAAGGAGACAAAGGAGATATATTACATGCTGCTTCAGGAACATCTGACAGTTTTCCTAAATGGTATCTTTCATTGTACATGGACTCACATTCCTTCCAGTTCTAGCTTGCTTTGCAGCAAAACTATTGAATTTAGCTCCTTTCTCTAACAAAACTAGGTGAAATAGGCATTTTGGCAAAGCTTTTGTTACCAAGGGTGGGTTTCTTAGCGGGATTTCTTAGTTTCTGATGCTCTTGTTCCAATCTTGACATTTCTAAATTGCCTTTACCATAATTTCTGGATTCAGTAAATATGTATCTTTTAAAATTCTCTGCTATTACAAGTGATTCTTGGAACACCCAAGAATCTATGTTACGTAGCTATGACAATGCTTTTACAGTGAAAGGTCAGACAAAAACTTTCAGGGACCTGATTAAGTATAGGCATGCACACAATTGTCCATGTTTCTCCAGTGTGGCATCTGGGAGTCATGTCCAGAGTTCATTTCACAGGCTGAATGCAGAAACATTTTGCTGATCCACTGGCCTCTCCTCTAGCTGTGTCCCATTCCCTGCCTGTGTTTCACTGTTACACAAGAACTTTTCTTCTTGTGCTCCTCACCTGGAGTGGTGGAAGGATTGCATCCATTTTCAGTCTTCTCTCAGTTTTTCTGGGAGAAGATTTCTAGAATCATAATGGTTTCT
Source organism: Coracias cyanogaster (assembly GCA_033124195.1). NCBI lineage: Eukaryota > Metazoa > Chordata > Aves > Coraciiformes > Coraciidae > Coracias > Coracias cyanogaster. The sequence goes on from JAVSBS010029703.1 coordinate 101,070, forward strand.
CTGCTTCTCTTTCCCCAGGAGGAAAGGTTTCCTTTTTCTTTGTCATATGATTGAGCGGTGTGATAGAATCTTGGGGCTAAGTAGCTCATCAAAGCTTGGTCCAGTTCTTAAAATATAATTAGGTGCTGAAAAAAGAATTAGTATTCAAATCCTGACATAAATACAGAGTCTTTTCTTCTCTTGTTCCTGCTGGTTGTTGTGTTTGCAATGTGTTTGCTGTGTTACAGAAGCATTTGTCTTCCAAAAGCCATTGGTATGTTGTTGCTAGCTATTTAATGTGACACTCTGCACTTTCAGTACAGTTCTGAGACACCCACAGCCCCACTGGAAGGTACCACCTTGCCAAAATCAAAGGAGTGGGATCCTTTCATTTTGCAGACTTCAAGTAATCTTCAGCTGTCCTGGGTCTTTGCTGGGGCTTCTGGTCACCAAATAAATTTTCTGTTGGACCATTCGAATCAACCCAGCTCTGGATGTGACCCAGTGCATTTATTTGTTTGCAGAAAGGGCATGCAAGGGTGCAAAGGTGGGCCTGGACCTGGTTTAACAGGAGGAAAAGGCTGGATGCTGAGACACATGAATAGTTGGATATGTGGCACAGGAATGTGCTTCTCATACTCTGGTGTGACTGAGATGACTGGGAGGAGCAAGACCTTCTGAACTCCTGCTGGAGACACCCTTGGGAAGCCTAAAGCTCCTCTGCCAATTCTTTATGTTCACTGCTTTGTGGCTGAGAAAGAAATATAGTTAAATTTTGGTCATTTTCTGTGATTCCTGAAGAAAGGTATTGTCGGGGTACCACGACAGGTATGAATTTCCTGACTGCAAACAGGTAGAAAGTCACTTGCTCCCCCCCCCGCATGTATCTTTCTCTATTTTCTCACTGAATTTATATCAAGATATATTTCTGAAGAATAATAATTGCAGAACAATGTGTAACTTGGTCAAATTTTTTTTTTAAATACCATTAAAAAAATCTTATGAATGGAAGGAACCAGCTGATTGGAAACCTAACCACCTCAGAGTAATGTAAATCTTCATATTAGATTCAGAAATTCAAAAAATTTATTAAAATAATACACAAAATAGTACAGTACAGAAATTGTTCTCACATATAGAAACTTAATGGGTCTTCCAGGAAAAGACCTGTACTAGCTTTGATCTTGTATGATGCATTTTGCTCTCATTTAAGGAAGGGAAATCTAAGTTTCTTAGCAAGTATTTGAGATCTTTGACTGTATTCATCACGCAATGCCAAACAGTAAAGTGCTTACAAAAAGTACTGCACTGAACATAGCGATATTTGTCTCCTTTCAAACACTGGCTGTTCCTAAATTCTTCCAATTCCATTTGCTATGAAAAAGAACTGTTAAAAGCACAGATATTTTTTTCCTGTTTTCAAGTTCCCCATTAGTGGTCATTATTTTCCTGCTTTTGTCCTTTTTTTCCCCCTTGCAATTTTGCTGTGAGTGATTCTCTCTGTCATCTTGCCGTAAATTGATTAATACTGCCCACTGATGCAGTGCACCACATGGCTAATATATCAGTTAAATGGAAACAGCAAACACCACCTGCTCCTTCAGGCAAATGGCACTTTGGAAAATGGAATGTGTAATCAATAGAATTAAACCTTAAGCAAAGCACTGCAAACAAAACCAGGGGCAAGGTCTTCTTAACTCTGTGGTATGAAAGATTTTTTTTTTTTTTTTGAATGATGTGTTTGGCTTTCTTTCAGTGTATCAGTTATTTTTCTTGTGATATATAGTATTCTCACTATAACTATTGTCATGCAATTCACTATTGCTTGGACTAAAGGTGATTTTTTTATTTTTATATGAAAAGTTTTAGATGGGTCTGTTTCCCTTTGTATGTTGGAGATTTACAAGACCAATTCTTGTCAGTGGCGGTGATAGGTAATAGGATAAATCCTTCCCATTGATGGGGAGATAAATGCTGCTTGAATTTAACTTTCAAATCTGCTAGAGACTGCTTAACATTAAGGCATTTGCCTCGTTTGTGAGCACTTTAAAGATTAAGGATTTGAAGAGCAGATACAAAAGACACACAGAACTTTTCAGCTGATGTCAGGATGATCTTTCCTTAATAAATACTTTTTAGAAATAAAAAAACTAGTTAACTACTTTCCCACTAAAAGAGTAAAATTTTAAAACAGGTGTTTAAAGGGTAAAGCAATTAATACAGAGGACCAAATAAAAGTAGAGGACTTGTATACAAGGAGAGAAAAGGATAGCCTGTGCCCAAGATCATTTGTAAGTAACATTCAGCTCCTTCAGGAAGGCAAATCATCACTTGGAAAACTTTGGGCTGCGTAACACAGAGTGTCTAGTAACTGTTTTGGTTCAACAAGCAGTTAAGGAAAATGAACTCTGCCCTTATGGGTAGCATCCCACAGATCAGAGAAGGCTCTTGGGATACCTTCCACATCTAAGTAGCGCCAATTGCTCCAGACACTTCAGAAATCTGTAGATGAAAGCTCATGTAAAGCTCCTTTCATACCATATTCCATACCTGTAAATTGCTATCCTTGACAGATCTGTGAGTTTGTTTAGAGATGTACTTTGTCTCAGATAAAGCTCGTTAAAAAAAACCGAATAAGGCCAATCATTAGTACATACCAACTGACAAACAAGTAGTCAGCTCCAGTTACATGAAAATAGCCCGGGTCTATCTCACGGCTGCTTCTAACAACTCACAGCAGACTCCATTCTCTGTTTGTGGTGTACTAGTAATTACGTTCTCGCTGGCAGGATTTAGAGTTTGGTTGCCAGGGCCCAAGCACCATGTAGCAAGTGTTTTGGTAATGAATAAAGACGGCAATCAGCAGCAACCTGAGAGCTAGCTGAATGAGACAATCTGGCGGGCACTGAGGGGGTCCTGCTGGCTTGCTCAGATGGGCAGCAGGCAGGGATGAGATAATTGATAGGAAAGGGTAATGAAAGGAAAGGAAGTGGGAGGGGGGGAGAGGAGAGAACAGATTTAGAAAATAGACAAAGATTTTGACCTTAAAGCTAATAGGCTACTTAGGATATTATTTTATAAAGACCAGGATAAAATGAGCTGGCAGCTGAATGTCAGTATAAAATATTCCTTTGTGTACGTGTGTGTGCTTGCGTGCATGTGTGCACATGCACATGTGTATGTGGTTGGCTAGGGAGGGAGGAAATCCCCATGTGCAGATCTTAGATTATTTCTAGGAAACAGTAGAAATAACATGCATGGTTATTCATAGGATCCATTACCTACACAGCCTGCTAAAACACATCAACTTGGTTTTGAAGTCATGAGCTTAGAGGGGAGAAATTTAAGGTGAGGGAGAGATATTACCTAGACAAATTCATGTAAATATAGACAGGTTCTGTGTTTTGGAAAATTGAGTCTTCATTTAAGACATATTGAATTCAATAAAAAGAATTCCCCTTATTTTTAAAGATCTTGAACTATTCTGACTTTGAAAAACTAAGTGGATATTTGTCTTGCTGTCATCAAAGTTATGAAAAACTCTATAAAAAGGCAGCATATTTTCAATTGTACCCCCTGGGAAAGGAGAGATTTAAAAAGTAACCAATGAAGTTGTATGTACTTTTCTTTGTAAATAAATCATTTTCTTGAACTGAACTCTTGCAACTCTTTTAGCCATCAGAGGCATGAAAAAAAAAAAAAATTGCCACACAAAATCCCTAATTGCAGAAGTCAAACACCTCCCAAGACACAACGGGCAGGTTTTGTGGAAGGAATCTCTTGCTATAGTTTTGCAGTTTCACTGGAGATATAGATAGATAGATAGATGAAGAATGAGGACAGAGTTAAAAGACAGATAGGTAGGAAGATGGCCCTATGAACCAAGTGGAGATACTTTATACTTGGTGATAGGGTTTTGTTTAGATCCTCTTACGTACTTTTGGGATACATTTTTGCTTAATATTGACAAACCCATCAGAGCCAGACCCTTGAAGATTTCTCTTCAGCAATCTATTTGTTTCCTTGTTTATTTTTGTTTTATTTTTGAACACAATCTGGTTTTCAATACAAGTCATATTCCCTAGACTTTCAGGTATTAGAAAAATTTCAAGAGGTTTTTGGTGGTTTACTGACTCTGTTAAATACTGTAGGAGTGTGTGATTTGCAGTGTCACCAGGGCTGGAATCTTTTCAGGTCTGATATGTCAGATCATCTTGATCTGAGGTAGTACATTGAAAGGAAACCTCAGTATAGGACATGGATTTCAAAGGGCATGTTCCTGGTGATTCCATAACTAATGCTTCTCTTCTGAACTCACTCTAAATAAGTTGTTACAAAGTGCACAGCAATGCTAGATGTTCTTGGCTTTGGGGAGAGGTACATCAGCACTTCGGGATGTTTGCTATTGAAAATGTACTATGCTAGAGAGAACTTAGCCACAAATGCACCTTTTTTCTGCCCAACTTTCAAACAGAAATGGTATTCTTCACTTTCTGGGATTCCGAAAAATGTCATGCTGTGCTACTGTGTAGAGTTCATCAGTGCACTGCTTTCTCAGAAATATGGAAACACATTAGTGATAAAAGAAATCATTCCATGTAGAGTTTTACAAAGTGCTTTGAGATACTTTGAGATAAAATAGACTGTATCAGACATTATGATAGGTTGTAGTTATTAATACCTGTCACATCGTGACTTTCTCAATCACTTTTATTCTGCTTGGAGCAGGCTCAGGAAACTGTCTCTTACCCAATTTACCATAATTGTGATGTGACCCATATTGTACCCTCCTTCTTTCCAAGACCTTTTGAAATATATTATAGATGCTTTCCATGACCTTGCTTAAAAGCTTTTTAATTGAAATGCTGTCATGTAGCTTCCATATTTAAGATAATTTCATATTTTGATGGCCTTCAAACACAAGTTGAAAGTATATCACAAATAGGGAGGAGGGTAATGGAATTGTTTTGGAGGCTGCAATGACTTCCTGCAAATGCTACTGCCCAAATTATATACAGAGAGAAGATGAGTTGTTACCATACAGTATTAGAAAGTGTGTTTGTATTGGGTACACCTTTGACTGCTCCATCGTGCTTCAATGAAGGGCTACTCTTTGCTCTCAGGAGAGTAGTAGAGGTTGTGACTGGATGTACTGGATTATTATTTTTCTGGGAGGGAACTATCGCATTGTGCAGTGCTTAGCATAGTAGAGTTCTGTCTTCTTGTTAGGACTTTATGAATTATTATTGTTAAAAAATAATATTTGTGACTTGGGAAAATGAGTTCTATGAATTATTTAAACTTTTGTCCAAATGTTTATATCTGGTTGACTGAATGCCTCTGTAGAAAGGCTTTTGACCTCCACAAATACTCATGTTATAATATAATGAACCGTAAGGTAGTTCAAATATATTTTCCCAGGAATCTGGATTCAGAAATAGCAGCCAGGGCTCTAGATTGGGTAATTCAGATTCAAAGAAGAGGAGAGAAAGGTACATACTTGGCAGTGGCTCCATCTCAAAATAGACATTCAAGCTATTTCCTTTTGCATGTAGTACAGAGGACTATAAAAACCAGCACAATATGTAGGCACGTTACCAAAGCAATCATCCCCTCTACTCTGAATGGTAAGTAGAAGCTTGTAAGATAGTAAATTAAAATATTACTCCATCAGAAAAAAACCCAAGCCTTCACTAAATTCAGAAAAGAATATTATTTATTATAGCAGGACAAAACACCGTATTACAGTCCAGAACTGAAATTATTCATGCTACAGCTTTCTGTTGTCTATTGTTTGCACAGCTTTTCCACCAGTTTCATCTTTTGACCTTCCACATGTGAATAAGCACAGAATACACAGCAAAGATCAGTCACTGCAGATAAAAAAATCTGCAATGTTGATTAGACAAGAGAATTATTTATTGGGCCAGATTCTCTGTGGTGTAATTTTACTTAGCTGTATTGTGTTCATTGATGATCTTTATTGACCTTATTTCTTTGATTTCATTGTGGGTATTCTGATTTACATCAGCTGAGGATCTGGCTCTCAGTATTTAATTTGCACAATAAATGATAGAAAGTCTTTTCAAACGGAATCAGCAGTGTAATTAATGAGAAGTGATGCTTAACGTTGGATCCTTTCCCAATAGCCTGTTACACGGCACTAAACGTTATGGGCCAAGTACTGATTTCACATTTTTACGCCAAATTCCTATTGACCTCAACAGGAGTTTCATGTGAGAAATGATAGCAGGATATATCCTATTATTTCTTGAAAAGGTCAGTGTTCTGATAAAAGTGGATGAAGATGTCTTTTTCATAGCTGTCAAGCAACTTGGCTTAATGTAGTCATGGAATCTCACCGTGATAATAGAAATCTGGCATGCTTGCATTGGTACACCACATTGTAGCTAACCGTGAGTCCTTGTCCTTGCTTTATATGATGGCTGAAATTCAGGCTTTCTGAATTAGAGATTAGTGACTGGAAGTATGAGCATCTCCAGTTGGAAGAAAATGCATGCCTCTCTCACCAACATGTATTAACCATTTATATTTTTATTAATTATTTGCTGAATTCTTACTCCTGGATTTCATGTTCTGTGCATGAGGAAGGAAATGCTTGAGTAGATTTTTGGCTCTCAGATAATAGTAGCATGATAACTACAATTCAGACATTGAACAGCATTAACTTACAGAGAAAAATCACTCAACTGGTCACTCAATATTACTTCTACCTCTGGCAAAGACTAATCAAAATATTCTCTGAATTTGCTATAGCTGTTATTTACCATTATTACAGTTCTGTGGCACCTCCATTTTCTGTCTGTGATTTTTGTCTGCCTCTTGATCTCCCAAATTGCTTTTAAGTGTGCTCAGATAAAGCTGTTTTGACTGTTTTCTGGTACTGTGCAAGGAGACCGCTTGTCTGTATAAAGCACCAGAGGAGGGTAGAAAAATGTAAAATCAGAGCCATTAAAAGATATTTTGTGCCATGTTTTCCCCTGCAGAGCTGTTCGATGTGCCGACCCAAACTGGAAGAGCACTAACCCAATCTACCCCAATCCTATAGCTTTCTCTGTAGGAACTGACCTGGAGCTTGAACTCTTTGGTTCAGGCTCAGAGGCCTTGGATGTCTCTATCCTTTCTTCCTCCCTTGACTTTCTATTTTGTCTTTCAGATGCCAAGCTCTCACCTACTAAGCCTGCCTTCATGGCTTGTTTTCCCTACTCCTGTGGACCTGCAGATTCGTCTCTTGCAGCAGTTGGTAAAGGCTCAGGCAATTTTGTCCTCATTTGGTATCTTTTTGTCCAGTCTTTATCACAACTGTATAAAAGCCTACTTGTTTTTTCAAACCACTTTTTCAAGCATGCGCTTCGGATGCACTTCCTATGTTCCTTCTTAAGGTATTTGGTCTTGCTTGAAGCTGAAGTCAGTTTGTCCTTTCCTCTGCGTATTAAAAGATAGAAGGATTCAGTGACTTGTAGCATTTCCAGTGGCTTCCCAAATCCTGTTTTAGGGAGAAGATTCAGATGCTTCAGTCCTGATGGTTCTTGGTCTCCTTTAGTTTGTATTTCAGCTTCAAGCTTCTCTGTCAAGAAAACCCTTCACATGATCTCTCAGGAGAATGACATACATGTGGGGAAAAGGTTGTGGGCTGCCTTCTGTGGCATTTAGAATTCTTGCCTTTCTGAGGCCAAACTTAGGAAGTTTGTTGCACAGTATCTGGTTACCCAGAAAGAGAGGAAAGGACAGAAACTAAAAACCAGTGTTTAACTATTTTTTTTTTTTTTTTTTGGTAGCAGATCACTAAAATGTCATTAATCTCAGTATCTCAGTTTGAGAATTGGAGAAGTGATTAGCAATTTTGTATATTGTCTTCTGAACAGAATTGACACTGTTATGTGTTTGAAGAGCTGATGCTACAAGCACAATTTATGTTTATGCTACAAGCACAATTTCCCTAATATAAGTGGCTGGTTAATGAGGAATGCCAAAGTGGAGTCCTGGACTCAGGCTAATCCTATCTACATCACCAACACCATACTGGTGTCATTATGTTGCAAAATATATTTCCCAGTTTGCTATTCATAGATGAACAAATATGAGTAGAAATAGTTAAATGGGAAGCCTTCCTGTGTTGTCATCCTTTGAGAATGGAAGAAGGGAGGTGAGTTGAGACTGGTTTTGTTCTGCATTATCACAAATGATCTGAAGTCCTTTGCACACTTTGGCTTTCTTTACAGAATATGGATGCAAAATGGTAGTACATATTGTTAGCAAGCTGTGATACCTACTGGATTTTCAGTTTGGATTAAAGTATTGGTATGCTTCTAAATGTCTACAGCCCTAACTGATCCCTTTTTTTTTTTTTTTTTTTTGCACTGTACTGAAATTTTCTCCATACTGGGAGCTTGATCTGGGGCTTTCTCAGTAATCACTGTAGAAAAAGGCACTTCCAGAGTGTTAGCTCAAATGCTTTCTGGAGGTGTCCGTCTCTCATCCTTAGCTGTATAGGTTGCTTAGGGTGACTAAACTCATAAATAAGGTGCACCAATTCAATTACAAAAGAGTGTGTTCTCCTTAACCTGATCTTGGGATGAGTGGATCTAAAGCAGTGTAAAGAGAGGGAGCTGTTGGCAAAATATTTCCTGGAAAGGAAGCCTGATTTTGGAAGAGAATTCTGTCATCTGAAGTACCTCGGATTTTTTTTCCCCTTTTAAGAGGTGTGCTCTAAGGCTGTTTGTGTCTCCAGGCTTTCTTTGGAAGACTGAACAGCACAGATGTTTGAGGAGTGGTATTTTTGGGTAAGGCTTGATTTCTGACAAGCCATGGTACTTAGTAAGTTTGTATAGCTTTATTATTATAAAGGCAGACTGCTGTAATGAATAGCACTGAGGCTTCTGTATGGACTTCCTTTTCGGGAAACAATGATCCCATCAAATTGCCAGTATGACTCATGCTAAGTGTTTGAATCATTTTTATTGCACTGCTGATGATGGCTTGGAAAAGTCAAGTTTTGGTCATCAATTTATTCTGCATCTTTTATATTGACTGACTCTTGTAATATCAGAAGCATGGTCAGACATTTTTATGAGTTCAAGGAAAGATGTTCTGTGTAAATAACATCTAGTCAAGAATAAAAAGCAAAATGTGCACGTATGACCAGGTAATGTATAAGTATGATGGCTTTGAAGCTGTATTTGGTTTGTAGTATACTAAATCAGAGAACTGGATAAGCAGATTGCTCAGCTGGCAGAAATACACATTGTGATGTTAAAGGACTGAAAAGTTTAATTTCTATGCAGGTCCTGAAACACAGCTAACTATTTCAGAGGGAAAAAAAGTATAGGAGAAAACCCCCAAACTCGAGCAGGCAAACCTCCCCCCTCCCTTTCTCTATTTCTTTTCTGTTATGAATTGTTTTCCAAATATTTCCATCTTGGTTATACAGAAGGTTGCGGGGGTGGAAATCAGATTATTTTAAAGTTACTTATTAATAGCCTGGCATTAGTTATATGCATAATGCTTAGGTAGCATAGCTGCACTGTGGTTTTTCAGGATTTATTTTTCACTTTACAGATCTTTCCTTACCCTATATTGCAACTATTTAACACCTCTCTCTGCAAGTCTCCTTCCTGATTTCTTTTTTAAGTCTCAGCTACACTCTACAACTTAGGCTTCCGTTACCTTGAAACCTCAGCTAAGAAGGTTGCAGAATATTAGGCAAATATAGCTTTGGAAGGTGAAAAAAAAAATCCTGGATGATTTCCCCCAATACTTTGCAGACACTTTGTGTGACCTGGTAAAGGTTCACGTCAAAGGGGCCTTGGTATGGGCTGAGCACCACTTCACAGGTGAGGTGTAAGCAAAACTAAGAACTAATGAAGGAACTGAAGATTTTCCCCTCTCCCCGATCATTGGTCTGATGTACAAATAGTCCTGTTAAAAAGCAAAAAATGGCAAAATTGGTGGGTTTAAACTTGAAAGATCACGTGGCTTCTTTTGCAAAAGGATGCTAAAATATATTTAAACACTTCAAATACCAATATATAAATACTAGCTTCCAAATAGCTAGAAGCATTTGAGCCTTTTTATCTCAGCATAAGCTAAATATCATAACGTCTGCGCTTTCCAATGAAGAATAATTTTTTTTCACTTCAGTTGTACTTTAACCCCTACATTAGACTGTGTTTGAAAAACTCACTAATATGCCTTAAGAATAACTCACTAATATGCCTTAAAAAAAGCTCCAAGAAAACCCTACAGTAGAGTCTGAGCGCGTTTATCTCATTTCACATTAGTTAAGGGTAAGGCTTGCGTGTAGTGCCATATAATCAGTGGGACTACTCCCATTAGTATGGCAAGCAGGATTTGGCCCTTTGTTTGTGATTATACATTCTCTGCCTGGTCTGTTAGACTGAAGGGTATAATAAAATTAAACTATTGGATTAGAACGGTAATTTCCAAACACAAATCAGCAAGGGAACATGATTACATTTGCTGTTGGAGGATAAAGTGAAACATTCCTATTTCTCTCTTGGTGTATCTAGGCTGCCTAATAGAAGTAATTGTGTGTATCCAGAACAAAAATGTAAAAATATGGATAGAAAAATGTGTTCCTGAAAAGAAAGAAAAAAATCCCACAGATTCTTCTGATTCTTCTTGACATTTAGATCAGCAATCATATCTAAAAGCTACCAAAAATCATTAAGGCCTGCTCCTGAACAGATTTCATCTCTGTGGGACTAGGAATAGCATTTCTGTATAAATAGCTCTCCTTACTCAAAAAAGAAGCCACCTTTTTCTTTACTTGATGAACTAGGATTGTGACTATAGCACAATGTGCTGTGGAGAGGGAAATGGTTTGCAGTTCCAGTTAGTCTATAGCTGTTAGGAACTTAAAAGATCATCCACCCCTGTTTACCTTCAGAAGATTATGAGAGCATGGTTTACAAAACAAATGTTACTATTCAGCAGTTTGTTGTTAAAGCTGGTGTTCAGTAGTCAGAGCTAGCTTTTACAGGCCATCAACCAAGCTCTTGGAAATTATTGAAAATTGCCCTATTGAGTTATGCACATTTTGGATCCATCTCACAGCAATTTGCATTTCAACTTCTACAAAATTCTTTGCAACATAACAAATTAAGCTCTGTGCTTTCTGTCAGGATAAATAGCATAAACCTCATTTAACAGAGAAGCAGAACTAAGGCCACAAATGATTCTTGCCTTTCCATTTGCAGTTGAATATCTACCACCCTTTCAGCCCTGTAAAAACCATTTCCCCACTATATTTCTAGTTTCCATTCCTCTCACACTGGTCCTGGACGTCTCAGAGCCTTTTGCACCATAATAGAATACAGTATACTTTCTTTGTAACCCCAGAAACACGTCATATTACATTTTTTGCTCAACTTTCCCTTTTTTTTTAACCTACCATGTAAAAGTGCAATCTGCACGTCTTTCAGAGCATATTCACTTCTGCAGAGCAATATAAAGCCATCAGAAATGCCCTACTGAGTCAGACAGTGGTCTGTCTAACTCGGTGTACTGTCTCCCACAGTGGCAGCAAGAGATGCTATATAAAGAGAGCAGATAAGCCTGGCCACTATCTGCAGTCCCTTCCCTTCTCAACCCCTTGGCAGCCACAAGTGCTGGATTAGGGATATTAAAGAATACATCCCCACCTGTTCCTTTTAGGATCTGTTTATGGACCTACTGTCTCTGAATCATCTAATCTCTTTTTGAATTTGCCAATACTATCTGCCTCCACGGCTTCCTATGGCAACAAATTTCAGAAATTAAGTGCCTGTTGTTTAAAAACTATACTTTCATCTGTTTTAACTCTGTGTTCCACTAGTTTCAGTAAGAGGAATGGCACCTGGTTTTAACTGTGGGCTTTGGTGACTTAGAGCTCTGTTTTCTGAATTCATCTTACCCCTTACCTCCAGGATTTTGTAAACTTTGATCACACCTCAAAGCCGTCTCCTCTCCAAGTGGAAAAGTCCCTGCATTTTCAAAATCTCCTCATTAGGCATCTTCTTCACCATCTTACTCATTTGAAACCTTCCTCTGTACTTTCTCTTATTCTGCTATGCCCTTCTTAGGATGCAGATAGCAAACGTACTACTCAAAATATTTCTCTTTACAAGTGTGTGTGTAGCAGCAAAATCACAGAATCGCATCATTCTGGCTTGCATGCAACAGCTTCTCAGCTGGTTCTCAACATCCTGCTGGGGTTTTTTTGGCAGCCATTGTAGCAAATATAAGTGGGAAGTGAATATTTGACGTGGCTTGTCTTAACATGGAGGGGGAGGAATGGAAAGAAGTAGTTTACTTAAGCTCTAAATTTTTTAGGATGGAGTCTTTAAATAATCATTTGAACACAAGCTGCAAACTGAGCCATTTGACATTTTTCTTGTGTTTTTACAGGTCGTTTCTCTCTATTCACAGTTTAAGAAAGGGTAAAGCAACAGAAGGGTAGTTCCAATGGTGATTAGGATGGTTTATGGTTAATGCCAGCAGTGTAGGGTTAGGAATAAACAAAAGAGTTGATTACATTAGAGAAGTCTGGTTAAAGTAGCTACTATGTGGTTTATTCTTGTTTTTCAAATTAAGTGATACTGAAACTGGATCAAGATTCAAGGAAGGGAACAGAGAACAGGTATAAAATGTATACTCAGTTAAAATGATACTCAAATGTTTTAAATACTCTGTCATTCTAGCAGCCAATGGAGGTCATATCAAACTCCTTGCAGACTAAATAAAATTATAAACACCTTCCCTTTGTCTGATATGCTGCAGCTGTTGCAGCCTTTTGGTGTGATTTCCTTACAACACAAGACATTTATGTTAAGGCAGATAGGCACAGTGCTCACTGTAGGATTAACTAGAGATGTGAGTGGAACAGAGGAGATTGTGCACCAGCCCTTGCCCAGACATGAAGTGTGCATCAGCACAAGGGTGTGCTCAGAGAGTGAAGGAGAGATCTGGTGTCCGTTGTGGAGAGCACATGCTGGCCTTCCTGCAGCAACTGGAAGTCCTGTTTTGCTCCATCCTGCAGGCAGCCCTGAATACTTTGTTCAATCTTCTTGCTTGACCTAAGCATGTGGTATTAGGTGCAGTAATAACACAGACCAAAAAGACAATCTTTGTTTCTCATTAGTTCACAGGGTGTGTTAAATGGGATGACAACATTTTTCAACCTCTCAAATGACTGTGAAACCAGCATTGCCGAAGGATCCATGTACTATTGTAAAGGAGCTGTATATGTCCTGAGAAGGACAGACAGCTGGGTAGGAATGACTGTTCCAGTCTGTTCAAAATGGCGTAAACTACATTTTGCAACAATTTTATATCATAAAGAATACTGAAAGTATGTTTGAATAATGCAGTATGTTACTAAGAAAACAAAAGAGGACTATTCAAAATTATATTTATTTTCATGGCAATCCCTTTTAGATCATCAAGTGTCCTCAGAGGAAGCTGTATAAAAAAAGACATACAATTGTCTCCCATACTTGCTAATGACTTCCAGTGATATTCATCCTTCAATTTCTTTGTCATTAAAATAAGTAGGTAGGTAGAAATTAAATACTTCAGAAAAAGAAGAAAGGAAAATATTAATTAAGGATTAGGTGAAGCTTGTTTAACTGAACACATGATTAATACTGTAGGAAGGAAACATGTACGTGCCTTACAGGAAAGTACCTACAGAGTTTGCTGTACTAAACACTCAACCTACTACAAGGTATTGTGGTGAACTAAACAGATATGTTTTAGCTACAAGAACATAGCCTCTAGAAATTGGTGGGGCTTGTTCCCATCAGGTCTCTGGAATTTACAATAATATCTTTTTTCATCACACAGTGATGAAACTTACATTTCCATACACTGTGTTAGGATGAAAAGTTAGATCATTATGTTCAGTAAATAGAAGAGAGCTTGAAAGCCTTTTAAAAACATATTGGGAAGACATTTTGCTGTTATATGTAACAGCAATTCAAGTAAAGGCAACTGATTCAAACAAGATATAAACCAATCCTCTTACCTTGCTATAACCCACAGCATTCCTCAAGTCCTTCTGGAAAGAGAGTCGATAGTACTGGAAATATTTTTTTGTTTTTATGACATCCGATATGGACAAATTTAGAAATATCACAGAAAAAGGCTATCTGCAACATTTTCAAGTTGCATGGCAAAAAAGTTTCAAGAAAGACAAGGTCCTCTAAGCCCCATGTCTATGTGTGGGCGGTTAGTGGCATGATGGAGCACTACCTTACGCTTGTGAGAATATTTGCTCATCTCTATCTGACAAACAGACCTGGGAATGAAAACTGCCATGATACTTCAGTCCAGCAAGGCACCAGTGGAGTTAATGCATTTCAGCTGAATAAACTGCAAATATATATAACATGGCATGTATAGAAAGGCCACTGAATCTTTAAAGGGAAACAGGCAGAGCTAATAGGTTTCTTTGAATATAAACATCAGTATATATTTTTGTGCCTCAACTCAGCACATTCTATATGGGTTGTAATTTTAAAATTAGTGGTTGGAGGGAGAGATAAGCACCATCAATAAATTAAACTGTAACCCAGCGGTTTAGTCATGAAAGGTTAAAATAAACTTGCTTGATTGATTATGAATTTTAAACAGTTTTTCTTCAATGTAATCAGTGCTCTACCAATGTCATTGCTCATTAAAGAAAAGATTTTCATTCCAACATTTGATTGAGGATGTTTTTTCTCATTTGCATTTTGCTTTCTACCGAGTAAGCATCTTGCCTTCAGAATTATTAGATTTTTTCCCCCCTTGTCTGTCCATAAAAGCTGTAAAGTGGGATGGAGCAGTGATTTAGAGGGATACTACATAAAGATTGAATGAAGATATTGACTACCAGGCCCTAATGCAAACAGGACTGTCTGATGGACTGCCTTTGACAGAATGATGGAAGGGGGCCTTGTGGCCTACTTAGCTGCCCTTCTAATTGGCCTTTATGAATATTTAATGAAATCAAGATGAAATTCAATCAGAGCTTTTACCTGCTGAATCTTAGGGAAAAAAGCAGGATATTATTAGATTTTCCTAGCCCTTGTATACAATAAAACTGTACTGAAATGTCTGTGTGTTAGTCAGGTGGCTGAGATATGCTTTTTGTCCAGGGACTTGGTTTCTTCCAAAGGAATTAAGCTTTTTACCAGAAAAAGCAGCATGATTTTCCATTTGCATGCATCACTGGTATTTTATTACTGGCATAGTATAATGTTTAAGCCATAAACAAGCAACAGCTATTCTCTTTGAAAACATACCCTTAGCAAATTCTTAGTCTATGCCAATTTGAAGCCTTTTAGGGAACTTTGAGGTCACATAATAGTTTCAGAACTACATAATGTTGTAGCCTAATATTTTGCACCACATTGGTTGATATATGAGAGAGAATTTGCACTATCTCATTTCTCAAACATAATCTAGGTTGCATCAATAACATTACATTATAGCAATGAGGTATAAAACAGTCTGACAGGCTCCTGCTGTAGTACACTCTTACATTCATTTAAATGTAGATTTTGTTTTTCTGAGTGGAATGCCAGAAAAGCTTTTCATAGAAGCACAATGGACAGATTAATCTATAAATGGTAAATTCAACAGTGAAGAAGGTTTTCCCCATTTTTAGTATTGTGAATTTTATCTTTCTCCCCAAAGATAAGCTGTTTATTCACAGTATGTTGCTTTTATGCATTTTCAATATCATTTTTTTGGACAGAAAGGAGTTTGGTACTCAGAGATAAACACAGCATGTTAATACTAAGCAATTCATGAGTAAAACCTTACAGATGTGACTAAATAAGAACAGTTCAATATCATTATTTAAAGGCTTGATTTCTTTAAGAAAAATTACTTAATAATGCTTTCTTGGGTCTCTGATGCTGTTGTCACCACATATGTAACACCTACTTGAGCAACAGACAGGTGCATGGCATTATCAGGTGGGGCATGGATGTGTGAATACGTAGCTTCCCTCAAGTTTTATAGATATGAGCAACTATCTCTTCCTTAGCACATATACTAAGGGTTATGTTATTAGGATTATTTATACAGGGCTGTGCATGAAGACTGTGTGATAAACTCCCAGATTCTGTGAGAATTGTTTAGCCTGGTTCTTGTACTACCATGTGTCTAGGCAAATATCAAGATTAATAGTAAATAATGAAATAATATCTATTCTGGGGGACAGCACAGGTCTGTGCATTCCAGCTTCTTGCTCCAGCAATGCCCAGTGGTAAATACTCAGAGGATTGTTATCGGAGTGGATCCCTGACTCTGATGAGTCTCCACCTTCAGTCACACTGTTTCAGT
The DNA here is from genome assembly GCA_033124195.1 of Coracias cyanogaster. Taxonomy (NCBI): domain Eukaryota; kingdom Metazoa; phylum Chordata; class Aves; order Coraciiformes; family Coraciidae; genus Coracias; species Coracias cyanogaster. Next base: position 117,405 of record JAVSBS010029703.1, read on the forward strand.
CTCTGCCATAGGGCAGGGCTTCCTGAGGGCCTCCACAGGGCCTCCATGGGTTGCTGTAGGAGCTAGAAATAGTCAGAACATAAAACAAACCGGAAAAAGACAGTGATAAATATACAGCAAACCAGAACATACTGGCAGCACTGGTATTCCTGTTGGTATTTCACTGAGCTACACCTGTGTTTACTAATGCCTGATTCTTGCATTACTGTGAGGACAAAGGGTGAGCTGAGACTAAATATTGCTTGCCCACAAAAAGCACCATAGCGCTGAAGAAGCTGCTAGAAAAGCACAAGGTTAAAAAAAATGTGCTTGCACTTTCCTGTTCAGCTCTTAGACTGATGCATACTTTATCTTCTAATTGTATTTTTTTCTTCTCCCGTTGAATGGTGTATGAGCTGTGACGCCTGGGAGTTGGGAATTCAGCAGCAAAATCTGAATTCACACAGGAAAAGCAGTTCTCCCCTAAGCTCCATTCCTTCAGGTAGCTCTTTACCCAGGGGACAGTCATCTAATGTAAACAGCAGCCTACACCCTGATGACTAAAACCATTTTAGAAGCAAACTAAATGAAGTTATATCAGCATATTTTGCTTTTTGAGTCTTCTCAGTGTCTACCAAAAATTGAAGGATGGATAAGAGAGTGAATGCTCATGCATGTATCTGCATGAATGAATGCTGAGCTGAGAAAAATAAATACTTGACAGTCTTTTAGAGGCTAAAGACTTTGTATAAAGTCAGGTACAGAAGTGGCAATGAAAGTGTAAGGCTCTCCACATGAATCTTAGTTTGACTTTACATGAACTGTAGACATGGATGAGATATTTCAGCCCACTAGTGAGAGTGGGTCTTTTGCATCTTATTGTTCAAAGCCCTTTTGTAATCTCTCCAGAGATGTAGAAAGCACAAATCTTTTCATACATTGGAGAAAAGAGCATGCAGCAGACACTGAAACTCAAAAGTGCCCTCCAAAGCAATCTTTCTCAGTAACTAGTGAGATTATTTTGTGAAGCTTTGTTTAAATCGACTGTGAATATTAATACAGATTTCAGTGGATTGGACATATCAGTTTGTTTTCAAATCAAACAGATATGCAGTAGATTTCTACATAGGGAATGGGCTTGCTTAGTTAAACACAAGTTTTTATGGTGATAATTGAAAATAAAATAGAGTTTTGCATAAACATGGTCAAAACAACAACAAAAAAACCCCACAAACCCAAAACACTGCATTTTGATGCAGAGCATAGAAAGATAAGTCGACTTGTTTTCTCAGAAACTGTATCCAAGATACTAGTAGCCTTCGGACAGTGAAAGCCATGACAGTGAATGATAATTTCTTTAATGTTTAAGAATTCATTCTGTTCATCCCTTTGTTAAAATTAAAATTTATTTAGCATCCCATTTTAACATCTCACTATTCTGCACTTGATGCCTTGGAGTTTCATCCAGCTCTCACTCTTACCTGAACCCTTAACAGTGACCTCAGCAGCACTAAGGCAGAATATAATTTACCAAGTGAATGATATGGTATGAGGCTGATAATGAAGTTATGTTCGAGTCAAAGTCAACTATTCATGGGGGATGCATTCCTTCCTGATATCGATCAGAAATGAAAGCAGATACTTTATATTTGGGGAGGATTGCTAATGGTACTGGAGGTAATATGAAGGTGGTAAAGCACACCAGTGACTCTTCTAATATCCCAAAAGGTCAGAGATGAGTGAAATGTGTCCTGATTTAGGCTTAATGTGTCTCAAATAGAAAAATTTTTTGTGCTGTATCTCTGTGTATTCTTGCATTACCTCTTGGCAGAAAATTCTGTAACCTGAGAAACCAGTGGTATCTAGAAATCATGGATTTGATCTGAATCTCAATTCGCCCTGGGCAGAAGATCAAGTCGCTCATTATTTTGTCACCACTGTGTGTGCATACAATAGAAATCAGCTGGTATTCTAGAAAATTAATATTTGCTAACATTTCTGAAATCCTACACAATTAAAATGAAATGGGCATTATTTTCTTCTTCATGTATAGATTTAGAGGCTGAGTAGCATCAGGAAGTTTCTTTAGAGGCCTTGGAAAGGCTAGGAGTGGACTTTGGGGCAAGAAGCTAACATGACCGTCCTCTTTCTCTCTGTTCATTGCAGAGTTGGAGGAAGATGTTTTAGGGGTCAGGCCAAGAAGCAAGGAGTAGGTGGAGTCACCTGGCAAGCAAGGGCAATTTATTTTTCAGGACAGGAGGCAGGAACAGCAGGTGCAGAGGTTGCAAAGGCACATTTCAGTAGCCAGTGCAAGAACCAGATGCGGTCTTAACAACTTTTTTTGCCTGAATTAACCTAAACCACTTTCAACACAGCTTTGTCTGCAAAACCGTTATGATATTAACTTGTATCAATGTTTACTTCAGTATCTTGTATCTAATCACGAATTCTAACATGCAGTATGATAAATTAAGAGAATAAATGTGTATTCAGATAATAAATGCCTCATCCTTCCAAAGGTAATGTGCCTTTTTTTTCTCTGTTAAAGGCGTCTTTGCTTCTTTATTTACAGAAGTGAGGAGTGACTAGTGTCAACATCTTAGCTATTGAACCCATGACACAGTCTCCTGGAATCTGCTTCCAGTTGTCTAACTGATTTTCTCTGTCGTCTTAGGTATATCACTCTTACCTCACATTAAGCACTTGTACAACAGTACCCACACCAAACTGATCAAAGGTTCACTTTGTGCTGTAACCAGTAATGAGCTGTAACAAACACATCATTGAGAGTTCCCACAGTAGGCAGTTATAGAATAACATATGTATAGCCAAATTTCTTCCTAAAAATATCAGAAAATGGTTAAAGTCTTACTTGATGCATAAGAGATAGTTCTTCTACTTCTTTCTACCCAAAAGTTAAACCTAAATATTCTTATTAGACATATAGAAATTAAGTCTTTCTTATATCATACTAAGTTTTCGTTTACTGATTTGTGCTAGTGTGTTTCAGAGGTTGTAAGAATTATTCATATAATGTTTTAAATGTTCAGCTCTTCTGTTTGATTGAACTATCCGTATAACCCACCATTTAATAGTGGTAAATGGCAGTCAGCTTCATTCTTTTGTACCATTACTTACTGTCTGTCTCCTCTTTTTCCTCCCTAAATTAAGAGGCCTCAGTCTTTGATATATGTTCCATTGATAGGGTGCAATATGTCCACAACACTTGTTCCATCTCTTTCAAACAGTTAACACTCTTTGAGATGCAGTGACCAGAACCTAATCCAGCAGGTAAAGAAATATTTATAATGTCTGGAGTACTATTCCTGTCTGATAATCAGCTCATATCTTTATGCTTTATAGAATTGCTGTGCAGTTCACCATATGTAATATATTTTCAGATCATTTGAGGATACATACTACCTGGAAGCAAAGTTCTGCGACCGTATTATCTGGTGCTTTGTATGCCTAAGATGTGAATTCCATTTCCTGGATCAGACATAAATGAAACCAATATCCGAACCACTGCATTATCTATATACAAACTCAGAATACTCTGATTTCTCACCCTCAGAACATGACATGAGATCTTTCCTCAACTGATGTGGCATTAAGTTGATTAGAGATATTTTATCTAAGAGTATCTCTGGACTCTGGAGCTCAGCAGTTAGAGCTTGTGCCCAATTTGGTTTAGTTTAATCCTGCTGTTCCAGTAGAACTTCACCAGAAGTTCTTCTCTTTTTCACATTTTGTAGAAAATAGAGCTGAGCTGTAAAACAACATTCAATCCCAGCAATTCAATTCCGATCCAATTAATTTGATTCCAATCAGAATTGCATTCAACAGTGATCAGCAAACATTTCTAAAAACAAAGCAGTAAGCAGCAAATATGGCATGATGCCAGTAAAGGGGATGCTTGCTTTGTGCATCAGATCAGAGATCTTTACAGAATTAAACTTCCTGGATAGGTTAGATACACACCTATTTACAGCAAACAAGGGGAAAAAGAAAGAATATCCCAACGTTGCAAATGGAAGAGATCAAGTTGACAAATTATCCCCAAAGCCTAAGAGGTGAAGTGAAACACAGTTTGAGATGAGATATGAGACCTTCAGCTGGTATAAATCAGCTGTAACATCTGAAGAGTTGGCCCAACATCCTTGGCCTGGGATAGGAAAAATAATTTTGTGCAGGATTTCCAGCAAATTGGATTCTTTCACAGTAGCTATTATTATGAAGAGAAAGGGACAATTAAAGGGGAGGAGTGGCATGCTAATATTAATAATATAATATGAAACAATCAATATAAATTAATTCCAGGATACACGGTATAAATGTTTCATTGTCATGAATCTAAGAAGTAGGATGCATTTCAACTAGAATGCATAGGAAAAACAATTACACAGATGCATGTACATTATTGCATTGCAAGAAAATAAATGAAAACCTTAAATTATTACTAAATAGCTACAATTCTTTACCCCCCTCCACCTTTTTTTTTTGTTTTGCCAGGAATAATGACTATGTTTATGTGCCAAAGGAAGGCAAATATGTATTAGTCAGACTGCTGGTTCAGGACTGAAGCCTGTGACAGTATCTTTAATAATATACAGTCTATTTAATATCCGCTTTTTTGCGTCCTGCACAACTTATAATTATTGCCAGCAGGCAAAAAAGGGAACAGCAGAATAAAAGAATACAGTGGAAAAATCTTCCCTGATCACTAACAAATGGCATGAAAAAGATAGGCAGAACATATTAGAGACAGTGTTTGGATTCAAGTGAGTGGAATGAATTGTACATATACTGTGAGACAGTTAAACCATGAAAAGGTCTTACAAAATCTCCATTACATCACATGAGATGGAGGTTTTGTAAGATCTAAAAACCTAAAGCAAAACCAGTTTCAGCCTCCAGGCCCCTTTGGAGTCTGGACTGTGCAATTACAGGTACTGCAGATGGTGGAAAGCTGAAGGCGCTATTTATTTTTTGGTGGCAGACCAAAAGTACTCACATAGATTCAAAAAAAAAAAAAAAAAAACCTTCTTTTTTGCTTTAGTCTGTGTGTGCCCTCAGCACTGCATTCTGTGGCTGCTTAAAAATGGACAGGTTTTCAGAAAACTGACTCCAAGTTCAAGGGCCAAATTCTCTGCTGGCATACCTCCACCAACACTAATGGTGTTAAGCCAGCAGAAAATTTGGCTCCAAATGCTGTCTGGTTGGATAGTCTGTCGATAGATTCCAAGAAGCCCAGAAATTTTCAGCACAGTTTATCTCAGGGCAGCTAGAACAGGGTCTGAGTATGACCTGTGGTTTTCATAGTAAAAACAGGACTAGAGATGCTCTAGGGTATGGAGTGGAACCACACCATTTATCTATGTTACTAACCATTCACTTTTGGGGAACTTGGCTCAAATTTGTAGGAGCTCTGCAGTCAGGAGTTTAGCAACCAAGTGTTATTTCTATTCCCTTGATACAGACACCTGAAAGTCACCATACCTGGGACTCCTCATTCCACTGTGGAAGTCTCTTCAGGTGACCTTCCCAGCTGGTCAAACCCAAGATGTGCTGATAGTACTGTGGTAGTGTGGGCAATCTGTAGTAATGGCCTGTCCATCCTGGGTTACATCGCTAGACAAATTTATTTCAGACATACTGTTTCTCTTTTTCTGGACTACTAAGGACAATATATGTTGGCTCTCCATAGTGTTAGATGCTTCGACAATTGATATTTGTCATTCTTAGTGCTTTTTTTTTCCTTTCAGACAGGTATAATGAGATTTGTTCTCTCCATATTTCCAAATTCTTTTGAATAGTAGAGGTTTGTAGGAATTAGGACTAATTGCATTGTTAAAGCCAAAGCTTGTTAGCTTTTGTTTTAATTCAATGGTCATAAAATGTAATTACTAGAGAACTAAAAAAATGACAAAAATATTCAAATATGACCATTTACACATTTACAGACTGTAACTGGAACCAGTTTAACTGACTGGCATTATCTGTTTTAGTTTGTTGGGTGCAAATGGATGTGAACCTCTTTAATGTAGAGTAAATAAATCCAAATATAACTGGCATGGAAAATTTACTTGGAGAGACATTTTGATTCCAAAATGATTCTCTACAAATACAGCTGCATCCAGATAACTGAGGCTGCAAGTTGCCACCCATATTGTTTATTTTATTGTGCCTACAAGTCCCTCATTAAAGAATGTTGCCCTCTCTTGATTGATAATTTTGGCCCAGACCATTTAGAGAACTCCTGTTTCCTTTTCTAGTTTTAATGCTGTACAGCTTTTTAGTTCTGTCTACTCCTTCTATAAAATCTCCGATCTCCAATTTCATAGAAGCAGAATAAATAGAATTTTTTTTTGTTATTCATTTTTTATTTTTTCACTGAGCCGCAGTCTCACAAAATAATTTAGAGAAGCATGGTAACCCTCTCTCCGAATAAAAGCAGGCACTGCTTCCATCACAGTGTTATACCAATGTGGACATAAATTCCAAAGGCCTCTTTACTAAAAGGGCTGATGTGAGAAAAGAAAACTCAGTGGTTTTCACAAGCAAGCCAAGGCTCACTGGCATGCTCCCAACCGATGCTTTCACTGGCACTGGTGCCCCATAAGCACTGAATTCATTTCCTGGTACCAGTCTATTTATGATTCTCATGTGAGGCATGACAGTCATTCATCTTTCTCACAGGACAAGCAAACAGGGCAAGACCAGTACTAACACTGAGCATGTTGTTACTATTGCTCAGTACCAGATTTACTGGCATCGTATCTTTCAAAGTAACAGGAGGTAGCTCAAAGCCACCCTCTACAGCAGCTGTTTAATAAAACTTATCTCTGCTAGTTGCTTTCATATTTTAATCCAAAATCAACCAGATTAGGGAGAAGGAGAAGGAGCACTACAAGGAGTAGAGAACTACATAGACAGTGATGAGATGGAGAGCTGATTTCATACCTTTCAGCTATTGCCAATTTTGTTGACACCCCATCCAGTGCTATAGGGTTCCAATTCTCCATTCCCTTCTTCAGCCAGGTCTGCTCTTTGTTTCTAAAACATATCTGTGACTCAAGGAGAACATGCTAAGATGTTGTCTTATTGGAAGAATTCTTCTCACCTAACTTTATCAATTAAAGCATCTAATTCAAACTCATGGTCTATGTTCCTTCAGTAACAAACGGAGGGAAACAAAAGCACATCTACAGGGCAATATACTCCACCTGAGCTTGGTGTTTGCAATAGGTAAGACTAACTGCCCTTTCAAAGTGCCTGTTTCTCTTATTTTAAACGAATCCTAGTTGACCAGTTTAGCTTTGATGTGTATCTTTAAAGATAAGTGAGATGGATCCCATATACACCGACAGACTTGACAGACTGCCTTTTTTTAGAATGTGTCTATAAAGTTCTCCTTCAAACTTACTGTTTGAGCAACTGTAGATGGCCTGGTAATGCTGAAATCCTACTGACTACAGCAGAGCACAGACTGTCAAGTAGTGTGGTTTCCCTTCAGGTATTTATCTACCTATGCCTCTAGCTACACAAATTACAATTAGTTTTACCCTACCATTTTTATTTTACTGATGTCTACTATCTCCTAACTTTCTCAGTATTTCTTCTCCCTAGTATAATAACCTGACAGAAGTTATTATCAGTTTCTACACTAAAACTGCATGATGGAGTTCTAGAACTTCTGGGTGAAAATGAGGGAATGCTTTTGCAAGCAATGACTTGAATCTCGTGTTCAGAACAATGAAGTCACTTTTTTCCCTGCCTTTTCTTGCAAGGGTTTCATTTACAAAGAGTCTTCCCCTTCCCAACAATTACGTGGGAAAAATTGACCTCATGCCTGTCATTTCTCACATGAACTGCTTTCACGCAGGTGGGGTTTTTTATATATATACAAGTGCAAGTATAACTAACATCAGGTGTGTCTAATTCTGCTGAAGTCTAGTAGTGTTTTGGTTTTTATCTGCGCCTGGAAGCTGGAGTTATTGATATACTTGTATATATCTATAGATATATATTTGGTTTTGTGGTTTACTTGTCCCTCATGGGTCAGTTATGATGTAGTATGATGTAGCTATTTTCTTTTACCTTCTTTGTACTTGTTGTGAAAGCAGAACAGTCTGTGAGGAACAGATATATTAACAACTTAAGCGTGCATGGACCTGATGACTAAAAGGGGCATGGACCCGATGACTAGGAGGTTATAGGTCTTTCTGTCAGTGTTTACTTCTCTCTATCTTGGCCTCCAGTGTGGCTGAATGTTTTTTCCCCAAAGCTGCAAAAGCATCATGACAGATTTACCTGCACACGTCTTTGTCGAAAGTTTTCCTAGTTACTGAGCTTACAAAGTTCTGGTGAGAGTGTTCTTAACACAATTCTATTCAAGTGCAGTGGCTTGGTTTGGATTTTTTCCTTCATCATTTGTGGGATTTTTTTTTTTTTTCTTATCACAAACAAAGTGGTTGTGCAAGACCTGCTTATGCATCTCAAATTTCTGCTTGACTGTACAACCAATATACCATAAAGGAGCCCCTAACCTCAATGCTGGGGAGGTTGCTATAAGATAAAGCCTTGGCAGTTGCTATATGCTCATACTAATGAATACAGGTTATCTGGCACAGACAGCGGTGGTGGATTTCAAGCTGCTGGAGGTGATGACTTTAGAGGCACGGGGAGAAGATCAGAAATTACAAAAGAATTCCATTCCAGACTGTTAGGAAGGACTCTTGTTTCTTTCATGCCTAATTCAAAGAATTTGCCCGGTTGGATGTGTGGCAATGTTTGTATCAAGAGTTCTTCCTGTTCCTTCAGGAGTCCATCTCTCACATTTCTTCTGATGTGTTCTTCAAGCTTTGTCTTCTCAAATAAGTGAAGTTAATTGGATTTCAGAGAATAAACAGAACAAAATGTGTTCAACCCTTAACCTCCTTTCCTTCTGCTGTCTCTCACAGAAGTTATGTCTGTTAATGCTAACTGGCTTTCTGATTCAGAAAATCATCCTTCTAGAAGGGTATTACTTATGAGGTTATATTTAGTGCCACTTGAAATTCATCTGGCTTGTTTCGCTTGTTATTTCTGCTTATGTAATGTGGTTTAAGTATTTCAAAACTGCTTTTGCTATTTTTAGATTTTTTCTTGTTCTATAGCATCTCTTGCTAAAGAGACTTAAACTAGAAACGAAAGTTTCTGCCTTCTTTCTTTACTACTGTGTTGGGCATCTTCCCACCAAAATTAAGTTTAAAATGCCTACTCCAGAAAGAAGCATCAACAACCAGATGCTTCAGGGTTGTAGCTGTCCTCATGTGCCTTCCACTCTTTACAAACTTTAATGTGAAATTAATTCCACCTGATGAGAATCCATAGTTGAGGCCTTGTTCAGGCCACCAAGTTGGGCTCTTTTTTACTGGCTGGTGGCTGCAAGAGAGCTCTAAAAGATAACACAATCTTAAGACATTTATCTGAGTGAAGTAGAAAGGTTCATTCTATAGAAGTTATTTTCCCTCTCCATTGATGACTAGCTTACACTAGATGGCTAGTTTCTAAAAATCCAGGGCTGTGAAATCAGTCAGTCCTATGAAACATGGAATACTCACATACAATCATACAAAAATAGCAAAGAACCTTATCCAAATCAGTGCACCAATTACTTCAGAGCAAGAAAGATAGCTAAACTTGATTTGGGCTGCCTCAATAATACTTTAAGTTGTCAGTGGCTCTGGCATGGCATCTTTCTGAGTGAGAAGTCCAAGTGGTACCCTTATCCCAAGCTTAGGAGCTTTAGTCTCCAATGAACATTTATCACTGGTTCAGCATAGCTTTCCATAGCTTTCAGCTATAGTGCTCACTATAAAGATGCAGGAAAAAAAAAAAAGCACTGATTCCAGAACAAGGCTGAAAAATTTTGGCACTCAGGGGCCTACCCTCGCTGTCACACTGAGGCATGTACGTTAAGGGGCCGATCACCTTAGGTTGACTGTATAGTGCTGAGAGTTGCTCAGAGCAGGAGCCTCACATCTGTGTTCTGAATTGTCCTCTGGTCTTTCTTTACATTATCAAAGAGCGGGACTAGCCAGCTAATAAAAGCTCCTAAACTGAATACCTAAATTTAGATATTATCAATATAGCAGTTCAGCTGAACTCAAGTTTCAACAGTGAATGGATTAATCATTTTGTGTTTCTGTTCTGAAATTGCTTACAATTTACAAGCTAGGGATACAAACACTGAGACTTTGTGGGTCTTGCTTCTAGTCATTTTGTGAATATGCAGATCTAGAACCATGTACATCAAGTGAGACTTTCTCCTGCAGTCTATTAAAAAGTATAAAGACATTTTATAAAATGTTTATTAAAAATAAACATTTTATGCCCAAGAAAATTCTTACTGTTCAATCTCTTTGAGTAAGTATTTTAGAAATAGCCTGGTAGTAATATATTCTATGGGTATATGGGAATATATTCTATGGGATCAGATGCAATTTCATCTTGGAGATTTATATGCAATTATTTTATCCAGGCTTCTTCTCCTTTAGCCATCTTAACAGTGCCCAAGGTTACTTTAGACCAACATTGATAAAATTCATTCTCTGATTAAAAAATAAAGTCTCATATCAAAACTCTATGTACACTGTAGACTTCCATTATTATAGAGTACTTACTGTCTTGGCTTCATAGGCTGCAGTCTTTGAAATACTGAATTACTCTACAGCTTTCTATATTCTCTTTTTCTCTCTGCATTTTAAGAAGTGTTCATATATGGTCATTTTATGGATGCCATCTGAATAGCAATGAATTTGCAAATTCTTCTACAAGAAGCCGATGCCAGGAATGCAATTATTGCTCAAAGATTTCCTTTAAAATTTCCTGGATGTTAGTAAATCAAAAACTTTACTTAAAAATACCCTACTATCTCATATTGTCATTATATTTATTAAGGAAACTATATACTGTGTGGAACAGGTAGAGCACAGTGTGATGTTGATTTCTGTAGATGGGAAACTAGTAACTTACTGAAGACTATGCAAGAGGTTTATGGCACAACCACTAATAAATAACTGGTATTTTAGATATGGCATCATCTACCTCTGATAAAATAACACCAAAGTGTCCTGTGAAGGAAGAAGGACTATTGTTCTACAGTGAAAAGAAGGAAACAACAAGGATTGTTACTCTTAGGTCAGCAAATCAGGGTTCTATTCAGGCTATGTTGTTAGTATGTTTATATAAAATTAATTATCAAAATCTGGAAGACTTTTTTTAATAGAAATTTAATGAAGCATCACCTAAGCAGCCCCACCCACAAAAATTCAGCCACTGTTTTAATGAAGTTGGAAAGCAGACAGTAAAATGATACTACATATTAAAGTACATGATCGAAATCACCGATCTGGTGATTTCAGCACTGGTAGTTACTGGTACTTAATGTGTGAGCACAATAAAGGCAGAATATACTGAAGAATAATTCTGCCCCAAAGAAAAAGACTAACTAAAAATTACAAAAAATCTGTTTAATTTCTTAAATGGACAGTCTCTGCTGAGCTCTCTGTTGAAGTGACGAAGTAGGTCATAGAAGATTCCCTTTCTAAGACAATGGTCTTCCTGAGGGAACTGAAAACTTGCATCAAAGTGTTTTGCTGCCACTGGACATGTTCAGGAAGGGGGAATTAAATGCAAAATGCATTGAGAAAGGGACTGAACTCTCCCATAGTAGTGCAATGCTGCCAACTGGGCCAGTCACAGCATGTGTGATTGTGCAGTAGGGCCTTCCCAAGCCCTTTGGACCAAAGCACTTTCTGGGAAATGAGCAGACATGCAGCAAGAGGGGGTGCTGGAAAAACATTAAAAAACATTTTTAACATGAAGAAGAGCTGAGGAAGGCAAATAGCTATTGTTAGAGAAAGGAGCAGCGACAGTCAGCAGGAGACTGAGAAACACTAATCACTGCTAAATCACTGGAAGATGTCCCCACTAAGCAGAACTGCCACCCCTGCTAACCAGCAGTCATTGACATTAAATATTGTGGAGCTGAGCTCAGTTCTCTCAGAAGCATGCTGATTAAAAATGCCCTGATGAAATGGTGTGTACTGTAAGAAGTGGTACTTAGTATTTTTTCTTCATAATACTTTAAATTGCACTATATCCTCAAAAGATATTTTGCCATTCTTCAGTAAAAATGGGCAACCAACTTTATAAAGTACAGAACAGCTGCAGTACTCAGCTGGCTTGATTTTGGGTTTGAGGACACTCGGATATTTTGAAAAAGGCTCTCAGTTTTTACTGTTTGTTAGATAATAATGAATTGGTTTTCTTTACTGTACCTGTTTTCAAACCCTGTTAATGTCTCTTAGTCAGTCTTAATATGCCTTGCCTAACATACGTTAGAAATTATATAAAAGGCCAGAAACTGTACTTCCTGCATCAATGCAAGATATTTTGATTCATTTTTTTGACCATGCTGATTTATCATTTCACAGCACTACCTCCATTAAGGTCTAGAATGGGTTTTCACATCATAAAAGCATCATGTTTTAAAATTATTTGTATTTTAGAACAACATAAGGAAGTTGTTAAAAATTATTCCAGACTGAAAATGTTTTCTGAAATCAAGGAAAAAAAATCTGGTAAAATATTGGAAAGCAATGAAAACAATTCAAAAGGACTCACTCCTGATCATATAAAAATGCTTCTGAAAAAGAGGAGCTCATTGGAAGAGTTTTATTTTTTCTTCCTTACTCTCCCAAATGCTTGTGCCACGCTCTGCACTAATATCGCTTTCTTTGTACTTTGGGGGATTTTTAGGGAAAATTGAAAACTAAATAAATAATGCTCTTGTTATTACTGAAGAAGGCCACTTTTTTTTTTTTTTTTTTTTTTTTTAATTAGAATTAAACAAAAAATTCCCCAACCCAGTGAAAATTACAACACAACAACAAGGAAAACATCAAATCCTGTTCTTGCATGAGCAGAGGAGATCCTCTCTTGTTGTTCTTCCTCACACTGCCTATGTGGAATGACCATATCTTTTTCTGCTTGTTCTCCACTGTGGTTTCTGAGGAGAAAAAAAAGCCATAGCTATGTACAGGGCTTACACTTCATCCTTCTGAGTTTTTATCTCATCTTATCCCAGCCTTCCTTTCAAACTCTACACCTTTGGTGTAGGAATTTGTATTTGTCTTCTCTGACCCCACAGGGATATGCTCTTTACTCACTAGTTCAGATGTGGTATAAATACTGTACAGTTAGCAAAGTGAATGAAACGTATAGGACTCCATTGCCCTTAAGGAATTGTTGGAGATGACGGGAATTTTATCCTGCTGTCTTCCAATCTGATGTGTAGAAGGGAAAGGGTAAGAGGGTGAAAGGAAGGGGAAAGCAGTAGGTGAGAAGATTAGGCAGGATTTACCCATGGAACTGGCTACAGAAGATATACCTGGCACTGCAGCACTCCTGTGAAGTGCCCTAGTAGGCAAGTAGCTACCGGTGCTGTTTGGATGGAGCGCATCTTAGATGACAAATATTTTGCAATAGTGTGGATCAAGGACCGTCTCTTGTCCCAAACACTTGAGGGTTTTATCTAACATCTTCTATCTATCTTTTTATCTATATATTCTAACATCTGAACATCTTCCATGTGAATTTAATATCAGTGGCAATACCCATCATTAACTTGAGGGAAATGGAGATTTTCCTTTTTTAGGGAAAAGAAGTTTGCCTGGGCTATCTTGTTGGGGATGGTCTTGTTTGTGTGCTTCTTTTATTTTTATTAATATCTTAGATTTGGGGAAGAAACTTGTGGAGTCCTTCAGGTGCTGAAGGGGGCATCCAGATCCTGGCAGAAAACTTCTCTGAACAGTCCAGGAAAAAACTCACAAGCCTAAAGCAATATTGACAGTCCTAAGAAAGAGCTCTCTTCAAAGCCACATGTGTTTTGTTTCGCTTGAATCTGTGGAGAAACCCCTGAGGCTTCAAAAGAGAGACACAGTAGTGGGAAACATCCCTCATCCTCCCCATCACTCGAATAACTCACAATGTTATGTAGAGAAAGAAGCCTGCCTCAGGATGAGGAGTGCTGAAATCAATATTTGATCAGATCTGCTTGTGTTTATTGACATAAAAGAATATTTCATAGAATCATTGAGGTTGGAAGGGACCTTGGGAGATCATCTAATGGATGCTTAATGTTAGTAAGTGTTTTCTAATCTGATTGGTCCTCTTCCATATACAAAAATGGTCAAAAGATACTTCTGCCTCCAGGCAATGATACTGGCTACTGAGGAGCTTATGACAGCTGCTTCAGTGGCAGCTGAGAGAGAAGTGCTGGTTGGCAAGCACAGTACCCACACTGAGACTGGTTTTTATAGCTCAGTTTCCTAGATCTTGCATGATGTTCATGTATGGTACACTTTGCTTACAAGTAATAATTAATTATGGTAGGTAGTAATAGATAATGTAATAGCTAGTCATGTTCTAGGTATATTTTACTATAAGTATATTACACATTATCTTCTCTGCAGTCAAAGCCGCACTGTAAATTTGAGTAAAAATATCCAGCCTAGCTTTAATCTTTCCTCAGTACATATCAACAGGGAAGTAGCTGGAGCAGAATGGATCTCAGAATGGGCTGAAAAACTTGCTAACGTCACGATAGCATTTCCTCCACCAGTTTACAAGTTCTACTGTTCTTATGCTGTTGAGAATGGGGGACAATACATCTCTCAGTGCTATCACTGCATATTTGTTATCAAGTACTGCTATAGATAGGTGATTTCCATAACCCTATTCACACCTCATGGAGTTGAAAACTAGTTTATCATTGCATCTGTAATGAATATGTGAATGCCGTGGGGAGGGGTGAAACAGGACAGTGCTGAAAACAAAGGGAAAAAAAGACAAATACTCTAAGCTTTGGATGGTGAAATGCCAAATGATAACAGAATATTACATGTTTTGTTAACAGTGGCTTTCTATGAGATGTTTAATATTGGGGAATGGAATAGATAAGCATGTGTGGGAGCAAGGATGAGGAGTAAAAAAGCAGGAAGAAAAGAAGAACAGGTTTGAAGAATCAGAAAGTTGCTTGAAAACTGATTGTATAACATATGTATAGACACCTTAAAAGATCAAAATGGCTGTTAAAAGTGAAGCTGTAAACAGGAACCTTTAAGGCAGGTTTTCTACATGCCCAGATTGTCATGGCTGTTTTCTCATTTCTGTACTATTGCTTAAAAAAGACTGTTGGATGTCCGAACACTCAGACAGGGTTGCTGTGCATGCACAGTAAATCCAAAATGTCTGACGTGCATTGCTCTGACTGCAGGGAAATAACTGTACATTACAGGCTGCTTTGGAGGATGGGATTGCTTTTTTTCCAATTCATTGAACAAATGTGTTAAAGAACTAAAATGTGATGCTTTTGTGTTTCAGCAAAACTGCAGGGAAATCACATTTTTTCCCCCTTTCTTCTCATCAACACATTTCCTTTATTCATGTAACAGTAGGTGTCATTTTTCTTTAATTATGCCCAGCTATCATATGTTGCTTTTATTTGTTGAGGATGTTAGTTTCAGGGAAAATAATTTAGACAGTTCCATTTTTCAGGCAACAATACACTAAATCCTGTGCTTACAAATTGCAATTAGATAGGAATTCTTCTTTCCACAATCAAATGTGGCAGTTTCTTACTGGAAAGTAATGATGAATCAAACTTATAGTGTAAAATGGGAAGATCAAAGCATTCAACGAAAATGTAATGAAGAAAATACACTTTTATGGCTTGGCATTTTAAATGTCCTCTGTTATATATCACCGTGGCAGCATACAATAGTATAAGTCTTTCTTTGGGAATGAATACAGATTAACGCAGCCTCATTTTCTGTGTCAGAATTTACTTCTTACTGTGATTATATTTCTTCCCCCCTCTCCCCCCCCCCGCCCCTTTTCCGACCCTCAGACCTTAAAAGTACTTTAAATATGTTTAGCCTGTCAACAAGCCTTTGCTAAAGGGTTTTGTGGCCTTTGGTAATGACTTCTAATTTACGTGACTAATTATCCCGGGATAAATAGAGATGAGGTGCTTCAGGATAAGGCTAATCTGCATGTCTGCTGGAAGCTTGAATAGTGTATTTTATAAAGATATAAAACTCAGCAATTCAATGAAATTAAGGTTGTGACAAAAGGCAGGCAAATTCAAAATGAAGGCAAATGCTTCTCTTCCTAAGCTGCTGCAGTTGCATGTGAGAAAGGTGCTGATGGTATGGCGTGAAAAGAAGCATCACCCCTGATTCTGGAGTTTATTTGGATCTATGCAGAAGATTGAACAGATTTTGCCTACACTGTTTACACAGTTCATACAAAATTGCATCATGATTTGCCTGTCTTCACCATCCATCTTGTCCCAGTTGCGTTGCCTTATTCTTTAAAGCATAGTGGTTATCCATCTATGATCAACTCACTCCTGATTTATGCGACATTATAAACAAGCAGTGATGTATGAAGTTATGCATATACATAGAGCAAAGAACAAAAACTTAATCTGATGTCTCAACCACTGCAAGATCTTATCCCAGATAGAACAAAGTTATGCTGGTAACAGAGGAGAAGAATGAAAGCAAAGAAGTGTATCACCCTTTCTGCTGAGCTGAGCAGTTCAGTTTTCAGAAGAGCTCTTGAATTTAGAACTTGACCTCCACAACACTATGCAGGGCAATGCACAAGTACTTTAAGAAGTTTAGTCTCATTTGAGAAGTGATTTAAGGTTTCAGACTTCTTAGGAGGCTTTTACAAAGTCAATTGGAGATAGGTCTAGTGTTGTTCTAAGCTAGAGGGATTCACTTCAGCACTATTCTGCACATTTTATAGATCTGTTAGCAGCTACTTCCCATGCTCATGCTTCCAAATGATTTTGCAATCACAGTTGGTTCTCACCTGCAAGCTTAGAGGTGAGTAAACCTAGACTGTATCTGATCATGTCGACATGCCTTTAATTGTTAGAGTACACACTGTTAAGGTCAGCTGTTTTAACCATCTAATTTCTCAGTCTGAGATCTTAAAAAAGGCCAGACTTCCAGGATGTGCAAAAAACAGACCTGTGTTGAGGTATGCACTCAAAACGTTGGCTTACTTGCTGGAACTGCTTTTGAAAACATGATGTCTAACTCTCTTATGAGCCTACAATGCCATACTTAAGAAATCCAGAGCTAACTTGCCCAGAGCGGGGAGAATGACAGATTACTCAATTCCCTTTTCAATTACTTAACCACAGGATCATCATTCTACTTCACTCAAATTGTGGTATATTGATTTCTGTTGTGATTCAAAAGATTTTAATTTTTAATAAAAAGTTAGCATGATATTCTCTTTACGTATATAAATCCAGAATAATCTGCTTTTTGCAGACAGGGTATTTGAATTGAAAGACCCCATAATACCTATAATGTTTATAAGGAGCTCTCCCTGAGTTCACTTAACCAGTACCCCCATGCTTAGTTTCCCCACAGGACAGCAGTAATGCAAAAGCCTTTGAGGCCTAGATGAGAGAATTGTAACATAATGAACTTTTACATTTCAATAACCCTTAACAAAAACTGCTAAAAAGCTCCCATGGTATAGAATCAAGAGTTTCAGAATATCAGCTGATTAAATTACAGGGAAGTAAAAGGAAAATGTTAACCAAAGCCTTTCACTCTTTCCTATCCAAGGCCAGATTAATATTAATAGGTCTAGGCTTTGGTACTGGTAAATACTAAAGAACTTGCCTTTGTATTTTTAGGCTTGGCATATTGACCCCAACTCCATTTTACTGAGAAATGTAGTAACAACTCAGGTGAGTAGATTGCCCCTGGAAATGCCAGCCCTCTGTTAACAGAGAAGTCAGGTGTAGAAAGTTTGCTAATGCAACCCACGTCTGGAGCAGTGCTCCTTCTCGAGCAATCAGCATCTTTTAGAAACCCTGTGTCCAGGAAAAAGCTTTTATACCAGCAATCCCAACAGTGATGAAGTTTCTGGATGTTTTTCTGTTTGACAGCTTAACTCTAACCCTGAGCTTCCATGGAAAAGCTACACAGTGTAACTTGGCCTGAGTATTAAAAGTAAATTTCTTGGGGACCCTGTGTACTTTCTGGCACACTTCCCAGGAAGGGACTAATCAGTAAAAAGCCATTCTTCACACTTGTTCTTTGGCCTGTCCTCTGTGACCTACTTTCTTGACTAATCCTGTGATTTTTATCCCAGCCAATACCAAATTGCCTCTGTTTCTGGCTGTTCCTGACCGGCCCTATAACTCTGAGCTTCCATGAAGATTTTGGAGGGAAATGTGGAATTTTGAGTGGTTTCTCTTGCTTCAAGGCCTCTGCAAACTCAAAGGACAGTATAAGTAACACCAAAATGCAAGAGCAGTAGCCTCTTCTGTATTGGTAAATGAAGGCTTTTGTGCAAATGAGGTCTTCTCTAAAAGATAAAATACAATAAGATTGATCTGTGTTGACGATGTTGAGGTTTGTAGCCCTGAAAGCAAAGAACCCCCTGCTTTACAGTGATAATCTGTGAAGCTTTTTTTTTGTTGCCAAAAGAGGGAGCCCTCACAGAATTATATATGCTGTTGTCAGTCTTTTTGCTTTTGTGATCTACTCTTTAAAAAGCTCTGATTTTTTTTTTTTTCTTACAAAACCTGGAATCATTTTGGTTTAGAAGAAAATAAGTTTGTGGCACAGATAATGTGAGCTGTGAGTTTTGACCTCTTTGGGTTCACAATGACAATGACCTTAGGTCACAAAGAAAGAAAATAAGCTTTTCATTTTCAGGGTTATACAGCTGGCTGTTATTAAGTATATGATGTGGTTTCATTAAATACCATATTTTAGCATTCCAGTGTTAAGAATAATGATCCCACCAAATTGGACTATACTAGTTGGGCACTGAACTTATTTTAAATGATACATGACATTGTGTGCTGTAATTTGGGTTCCATGCTGCCTTCTATTTATGCAAGCTGGAATTATCAAAACTAGTACCTGTTTCACCTCTTAGCCATCCCAGAATGATTTGGTTTTTTTGCTTCTGAAAGACAGTATTTGAGAAGGGTGAGTAGGATCTTTCTAGCTTGTCTGATGATATAAGGGGTGAATTAGTGCTGGGTTTATTTGTAATCACTTGTAGAGAGTCATTCAATGAATTTGGGAGGGACTTAGAGAGTTATGCAACCTGTTACTGGTTTTTACCAGTGTATTAAGCTCAAAGCACTGAGGAATTACAAGCACTTTTATTAGTGTTCATCTTTAAGCGGAAAGCTGTTGTCTCAGGTTCTGCAATGGACACTGCAACAAAAATTAAGTTTACCAGAGAGACTCTGTTAAGTGTTGATTCATGGTTCACCCTTATTTCTTTCTGAGCTTGAACTGGTTAAAGAAAACTCTGGTCAAGAGAAATTATTTTAACTGATCTCTGCCATATTTTCTGAACCTGTACTGTTCCCTAGACTAGTTCCTTTTTGAAGAATTTCTTTTCAGCCTAATGGCTTCTATGACTTGGTGACTCCAATACACCATTTAGTATTTTCTCTGTTTTGCACAGTAGCTCTGCTTTCCGTTGGGATGTAGTCTGAATGGATATGACAGTCCAATGTTTCTTATCTCCCCCAAATCAAAGCCAAACTTACAAAATAGCTTTACTTTATGGGAGTTCAAAGCCAGTAACTGGGCAGTAGTATTTAAAAAATACTTTTATTCGATCATTTGAGATATTTTGCCTTACTCTGTTTAAATGCAAATTCATAGGCTCCAGCCTGACCTTTTTTAGTGGGATTTTGATGTTTATGACCAGATTCTCAAAAATCCATTAGCGCTTATAAGGCATTTGGGTGCCTAATTCACTCCTAGGTCAGCTGTTCTTTAAACTGTCACATCCTAGCTCTTGGCAAGACTTGAGATTTATATATCAGGATTGCTGAATCAGGGTAAAATCCTGTTTAGAAATGCATATTGATGATTCATTGTTAATAGATATTGTGTGAACATTGCTGTGTGATTATTGTACCACGATAGCGGTGAGATTTGGAGTAAGTGCAAGGAGTAGATTGGCTGAGATAAGAAGGATCACATTTAGACAATAACTTTTATTTCTCTTTTCCATTATGTTATTGTTGTCTTTTTGAATACTATTAGTATTCTCACTGCTGTACAGAAACATACAGGAGACAGGGCAGGAGCTAAGTTGACTGCAATCAAACTATGTGCTAAAACAGAAGAATCAACCCCAAAAACATTTTATGCATTTTACTTAAAATAAGAACATTCAGAGCTAAGACTGAAATGGCCAAAATGGGTGTTTCTGACATTTTATGGATGTTCTGCAAAGGTAGTGTGCCTCCAAATATTGGATGCTCCTATATACCATATGTGCTGCAATTCCTAAGCAATACAGCAGATGTTTTAGGTGATCAATTCAGAACTCACTGGCTTTGTTTAGTTCTCCCCATTCCCAATTTTATATGATGTGAATGTGCCTGTCATCATAAGTAGAGGAACAGTTCCATATTTAAAAATCTGTGCGTAATTCAAAGTTGACACGGTAGCAATACTAACACACTTCCCAACCTAGAAAATCTCATGTTCCTCAGAGTCCAAAACATCTAGTTAGGAAAAGCTGTGACCAGTAAAAATTAGCTTTGTGTGGCTTGAATCAAAACTTAGCTATTTTTTTGAGTTTAGGTTTATTGTACGAGGCGGATGAAAGCTGACAGTTCTGATCTCTTTGCTGATCAGAGGGCTGGGGGAGCTGGATTGTTTGCTTATTTCTTTTTAAGAAAAGTTTCATCTTATTTCTATGTAATCTTCTCCAAAGCCAGCTTCCTAATGGCACCTTTTTGTCTTCAGTTCTCTTAACACTTGCTTCACTGCTGCCCCTTGCTTTCCCAGCTCCTAGTATACAAAATTCCTTCTCTGCCCTAAGAGCTTTTTCTTCTTTCTTTTTCTTCAAGGAGCTTTTTAACAGTAATCCCCAATGATTTTACTTAGTTTTCTGATCACAGGGGCTGGAAATCTATTCAGACTTCATTAAAAAGCTCATTTGAAAATACTGATTCTGTTGCATTGTCTGAACAGTTTTGTTTATTTATTTGGGGATAGAAATGAACTTGAACCCTTATATATATTTTTTTTCCACTTGTAAATGAGCACAGATATGTATCTGATGGCTCATATAGGAGAGGAACCCTCTTCTAGAGCTGTGAGGAATAAACCAGCTGCCTGCTAAGGCCTGCAGAGGCTGGGGCTTGTAGGGGCAGGCTGTGCTCCGGCCCGGCCCCACGGCGCCTCTGCACCCTGAACCCGCAGCCCATGGCAGAGGGAGCTATATTTCAAAAGAAAAAGTGTTTTCTGTCTTCAGTGCCTTAAAGAAAAATTTAAGCTCACTGGGAACAGGAATGAATCTCACACCTAATTTCACCACTATAAATTGGAACATTTACATTTGTGTTGGTCTTAAAAAAAACCCAGCATCCTAAAGTATAGCTCTCTGACACAACAGAATTCAGGGTAAGAACAAGGATAAATTTTCCTCACGTGTTCACCTATGGAAACTTTGTTCACCTTTCCTGCAACTGTGAAATTGGTTTGAAATGATGGACTGATACTTCCTTATGAGTTACTCTTGACATAGCACAGCTCTTTTGCTAACTAAAAAATATGTACTATTTTGGAAATCAAAATGCTTTTCCAAACACAGTGTGTAAATGTTGTTGTTAACATCTAGATAATTAATTTTTAAGGCTAATATTCACTGGATGTTTGGAAACCTCTTGTGTTTCTTTTAATAAATGAAGAACACATATAAGGGCAACAGAAACAGTTTAAACACAGATCTATATTTTTCTGAAAGCTGGAGGTTTCAGCGTGACTCAGAAATCGTAGGTGAACATTTCCAGATAAACGGATTTTCCATGTAACTCAAAGAACAACTGCTTTGCAGTAGCTTCATGACTTAGTTACTACACTCTTGGTTAAATATTTGTTACACATACATGAGTAAATCTCAGCTTTTGTCCTCTGGAGATCTGTTTCTGAAAGACATGATCTGCCTTCAGTGATTGTCTCAGCAAGTGAGACTGCAGAAACTCAGCCTTTGGTTGGACTGCACCCTGAAGCAACTGCACATTTGTGAAGCAAAATTAGCAGTTTTGTGTCAAAATTGGTTAACAGGGCATTTGGTTCCCTTCTGTCTTCCACTGGAGTCTCCGTGCTTTGGGTGCTGCTCAAAAGAGTCTTGTGTTTGTCAGTCACCATGCATGATTTTTCACAAGTGTTTATTCTGTGATTTTTAACCACTATTAGATAAATATCAGATAGCAGGTCCCCAATGAATTGCTTAAAGAACTGTAAAAGAGTGACAATTTGAAACAGTTAGCAACAAGACCAATGAAAAGAGAATTTCAGACCTCTTATCTCAGTTCAATGTATGGGACAAATGTTATTCCCTATTTTATTAGAATAACCTGACATGGACTGAAGAGAGGAACAAAATAGTAATATCTGTATGGCCTCATTTTCTTATGCAAATCTCCATTCGAGGCTGGTCTCAGGCAAGCTAACTCAGCTCAGTGATTTTGATGAACAAACTTTTATTTTCTCCTTTAACATACCGTGACGTATTATATATGACATATACAGCTCTCTTCAACTCTCGTGAATAAAAATGCCTCTGGAATAGTTTTCACAGTTTAAAGCACATGGGTGAAGGGTTTGAGCTAAATTGCCAAATTTCAAAGGTGATATAAAAATGTTCAAATTTGGGTGTATCGTGCTAAATGTTAGTTTTGATATGGGTTACAGCCTGACTGGACCTTGTTCCAAGTTCTGTGCTCAAGATTTTCAGAGGTAGTGATTTAGAAATTATTTTAGCATGTGCCATAGAAAACTACAACAAAATTGCTTCAGAAATGAATGAGAAACTGTTGAGTCTGTTTGGAAAGCAAGATGGTTCTTTTTACCTCTGGGGTAGCTCATGCTCTTTGCTGCCATTTGACTTCTCCAGATATTGCTTGTGTGGGCTGTAATTAAATATGCAGTTTT
This sequence comes from Coracias cyanogaster, assembly GCA_033124195.1. Taxonomy (NCBI): domain Eukaryota; kingdom Metazoa; phylum Chordata; class Aves; order Coraciiformes; family Coraciidae; genus Coracias; species Coracias cyanogaster. Next base: position 140,453 of record JAVSBS010029703.1, read on the forward strand.
CAGAAGAATGAAGATTGGGATGCTCTGAATCATTTGTTAAGTGAATATGACAAGCAGTGGTCTGGTTTGGAAAAAAAATTGATTTTTTTTTGAGCAATAGGAAAACTAACTCACTACCATGGATTGTGAAAGGAAACAGACTCAAACTGAAATTAGATGAAAAGCTTGAAATTAGATGAAACCACAATAGTCGGACATATAAATTTATGTATTTGTTTGTCCATACATACTAGATTCTAATTTAACTTTTCACTATCATTTTGATCATGTTGTCTTGACTTACATAGAGTAAACTGGGAACTTTTCACAGTATGGGGGGAAAGGTTTTTGATAAAGTACTACTCCTAAATTAAATGTGAAAACACACAGGTATTTCTCCCTTCCCTCCTACCTGTCCCTATTGCAGAAATGTCTTTGGCTGCAGTGGTGCCTCAACACAGCCAGAGAAGAACTTGGAGGGGTGGAGTTAGTTGTCCCCTTGCTGCAAAAGAAAAAATACTGATTTTGTTCAGCTGTTTTGCAAGTCTTTGGAATCAGAAGTTTCCTATCTTACTGGTTTACATTCCTATAATATTAGCAGTTTGGAAATGCAGATGAAACAGGGCTATAGCACTTCTGGTGGATGGAGGAAATTGGAGGAGAGTGAATGTGATGGGAGTGCAAGGCCAGTGAATTTAGAGCTGAAGATTAAAAAATGAAATTGTCCAGTCTGGTGCATTGGAAATCACTTCCATTGACTCCACTCACACTGATTTCATTTGGCTCCTTAAACAGATTCTGCTTTAACTAGGAAATGTGTGTGATGCCATGTTTCTATTGGTGACAGAATGCCAGCTTGGTCTTGGATAGGTGTGATAATTTCCAGTATTTCCTAGGTTTTCTTTCTGTAGCTACAACACATAGGCTATATCAGTTCCTTGTCTGTAAGTGTGGTGTGTGTCTATACAGTTTTATAAGCATTTCCTGCTCTCTCTCCAATGCAGATGTCAGTAGACACAGCTAGATGTATACACACCTGCATATACATACAAGAATGTTTATATGTGTCTGTGATTGTGTGTGTATATATATATTTATGTGTGCACATATATACAATTGTAGTAATGGTAAGGGCAAAACTAACTTTCAAAATAGCATAAGCTCTGTCATTTCCTTTTGAATGGTTGGATGAATGGGGCTGTAGGTGTGAGACTGGTAGCTTTGAAATTGGCTCGAGATGGTGCAAATGGAAATCTCTACAGATGGCTTTTGGAGGTGATACAGCCTGTAGCTCTCAGGCACACCATTTTGCAGTCATAAAGTTCTCCCAATATTTACTCGGCTTTGTGTGGTGTGATACAGAAAACCACCTACTTGGGCTTAACAGGAAAAAAGTTTGGTTTGCTTGTATAGCTGAAATTTGCTCTGTTGGATGTTTAAGTTTCTGAGATGTTTGAATGTGAGGTACCAGAAACGCAACCTATTATTGAGGCTTTCTTCTAAATAAAGTGGCATGCTTTACCATTGTATACGAGTCACTCAGTTGCCTTCAAATAAATATTGCCATCTTTGAGTGGAAAGGGCATGTATTTTGAGTGCTTGCAGAATACCTTGAACCACTGGAACTATGATCTGGAAATTGTTATGCTGTGTTCTCACACAGCTTGCCTGCATCTCTGCCAAACTCCAATATATTAAAAGAAAGTAACACCTGAGATAAACACGACCAGTTAATTCCCACAAAATCAGAAGTAAAGGCAGGGAGATCTTTGAGAGGGAGGAATTTAGGCTCTAGGGAGTCAGAGAAAATGGCAACTCAATCATAGGGACTTTTAAACACATAATTCATAAGTCTTATGCATGAAAATGCAATCATTTTTGGGAAATCAAGTATTCAGAAGGAATTTACTCTTGTGTTGCATCTTTTATCTCTCTCTCTTCCTTTCATTTGTATTGCTATCCTTATGGTGTGAAACCACAGGAGTCCTGTTTCTTAAAAGTTTATCAAAGATGTGTTTCTTTTGACTGAGATCAGGTGTATTAGGAAGTGGATCGTGTCAGTGCTGTACTTCAGAGCTTTGTTTTACAGTTAAGTGCTGCCCTGAGCAGAATTCTAATACAGAGTAGGAGCCAAACTCCAAACAAGGAGCTATTTAACTTCTTACAAAGAAGGACTCTTCTAGTGAATATTTCACGTGTTTCAGAAAACTTCCCAGTAACTCCCTCTGAGTTCTAGGTAGGTATTTTCCAAAACATTATTTTCTTTGATTTCAAGTCAACCTTCTCACCACCAGTGTGCTGACTATTCTGGCATGATGGCAGTTTGTTAAATTTAGTGTTAGTTGATGTGGAGAGAGTAGGAAAACTGCTACTACCTGGTAGCTAAACTACTCATGTTGGATGCAGATATTGGAAATTAAGTCCAGTTTCAATAAATATTTAGTTATACGCACCAAAAGAAGGTTTGGGAGAAATGATCTGCTGGTCAGAGCACTTGTAGCTGGATGTAAGCAGCTGAACTTCAATCTCAAGGTCTAGGTGGGATAGAAAAGGAACTTAAACTTCTGGATTTGTGCCTCTCTTCTTGTGTGATCACAGACTCCTACAACTGCATGTTTGGTTTTAAAATTGCATATGTTGGGGGTTAATCTATCTTGTCTGTTATCTAAACCAGCCCATAAACAATGGCTGGTTTGTCAATATCCCATTACTGGTATAGGTAGATATGCTTTGTTTCTAATTAAGCATGCATTGAACACTGTTGCTTCCCCCCCACCACCACCCCCAACAAATGGTGGACTTTCAAAGTTCATAATTGCTTTCACTAATGCTGCTCCTTTCCTTTGTAAGACAACGTAAGATGGGAATTCACAACTACAGAATGGCTGTGCAATGCCTAAAGCGATCTGCATCATGTATAGATTTTGGTTGTTAATGGCACTGTGTCGGGTCTGTATAGTTTTTCCTGCCCTTGTTTACTCTTTTTTTCCAAATAAATACAATTTAAAGAGAGGAGTTTATTAGCTCCTGCTGCTTACTATGTACTTTAAGACATAATCCACTGTTTGTGGCAGTACAGTATGCTCTATAGGCATTAAGTAATTGATGTCACAAGCACAGGATTATAACCACAGCTCTGCAATTTACATAATGATACACCAAACTACAAAAAACCTGCGTGGTGGTTTGTTACCAAAACAAACCCTTTAAAATGCTGAGTTAAATTGTGGAATGAGTAGATCTCGAACCCTTGCTGTGTAAATACATACGCTTCATTTAAAACATGCACATAGCCACAGCCACCTTTTTATTGTAAGACTACAAAGAGGCTTGATTCCAACCTGCATGTGGGGCGGGTCATGGAGAAATGGGCCTTATATTCTTCCTTCATTTCTTGCTGGCCCAAAGCTTTTGGGGGAAGAGCATAACAAAGCACAGGCAAAGTATTGGCTATGTCATCCATTCTTTTTCCCTAGGCTGTACTGGGGCAGAAATACCAGTATCTGTGTATATACTCTATTTATTCACTCTACACAGGCTACAGAGTGACTAGTGTGGGCTATCAGTGTTTTAATTTGCCTCAGCATTTCAGGCTTGAGTTAACAAGGAGGATAGAAGCCAATGAAACTGGGAGCTCTGAGTCAAGTTTGCCAGCTGGGTTCAGTAAAGTGATTGGATTTGCTTGCTGTATTTTGTCTTGGGTTAAAGACTGTTATTAACTAATCAGGGATGTCCTTTTCCATATACATCTGAGAAGATGCACTGTATATGCATAGTATACATCATCGAACCATGAAGTTACTACGAATCTACCTTTGTGTTGCTTCACTGAGGTGTGTAATGATGCTTGTTATTTTATAGATGCAGGACAGAAAACTCAAGAGGCTTTGTGGCAAAGTTAAGAATCAGTTCATTCCAAACCAGTTCGTTCCTCCTCTCCTTCCTTTCAGAGATAAGATAGTCTTAATGACTTTTTGCTGTGATTGTAAATATTTATAGTGAACTGATGGGCTTTTTTTTCAGTTCCAAGTGGTTTGGTAGGAATCTGGATACTATCTTTATGAGTGCTCTATATGTAAATAAGGCAACCTATAGATAAAGCACTAGTGGATGTCACTCAAGGATATGTGGAACAGAATGAATTTGTGTGACCAATAAAACTGATCGTGCACATAGCAAATGGCCTCTGCTGTGCAGCTCCTCAGGTTGCTCAGCCTCCCATGGCTGTTGCTTTGGGCAGTGATCTACTGCTTTTGGTAGTGTTCTGCTCACCAAGGCTTTGGGGGCTCTGACCCACTACTACTGCCATAGATACTACAGAGTGTTTGTATGTGTGCCCAAAGATACCTTGCATGGCTTTTCAGTATTTCTTTAACATTCATGGTATTAATGTTCTTTCTCAATAGCTTTTGAGCACAACAACACTGTAAGAACATCATGCATGAGTGTTATGTTCTTGAGATAAATAGTCAAAGAGGGGAGAAGAAGAGGTGTTAGCTACTTGTTTGTCAGTATTTCTGAAAAATAAAGTGCCATGTATCTTTGGCACTTAGGTTTTGGAAAAGAAATACACAGGAGTCAGATATCATCTAGAAGAATATGTGAACTGGAAGGATGAGTAAAGTAGCTTAATATTTTGATGCTGCCTTTCATCATTTGGACTTGGGTTAGATTCTAATACAGGATCGAGTTACCAAATATTGCAACTATCAAATGTCTGTAGAGGTCACTGTTAAAATGGTTTAAAATCCTCATTATAGCTCTTACTGTGAGCAGTGACATATCCCAAACCACTTTATAAATATTGTCCCACACCTATATTATCAATAATTGATTCCACAGAGTAGGATACAGCAGATGCAATTTACTAAAATCCCAGTCAAGTGTCAACAAGCTGACTGGTTTGTTTTATCATTGTACCAGGAAATTTCAGCTGCTAATCATAAAGGAAGCACAAAATGTGAGATCTTGCTTCATTATTTGAACAAAAGCCTGTGATTTCTGGATGGAAAGAAAGGATTATTGCTTGGCATAACATTATTAAAAAAAAAAAATACAAGCTTTAAATCATCAAATTATCCATTTTAACAAGATTTGAATTAGTGGTTTATTGGGGTCATTACCTGAATAGAGGTAAGTCTTGTGCTCTGAAGGGAAGGAGGGTATAAGTAGTGAAACTTGCATTTAAGAAACTAGACAGATGTGAAATGCTCACTGAATTATATTCTCTTTTTTCTAACACCTTCCTTTATCTA
>JAVSBS010029705.1:0-19623 GCA_033124195.1 Coracias cyanogaster
TAACAACTAGAACAGGTACACAGATGACTAAGCAGTGCATAGGACTGCAGGACTATTACAGTTTCAAGAAATGGAAAAAACACAGAAATCTATTGCAATTGGTTGTGTTGATGCCAACCCAGCTGTACCATGAAGGTTTACTGGCAGGCTTTGAGAAACAGCCATTATGCTCTTGGTTGTAGATGTTTTGGTAGCTCCTAGCTGCTGTTTGGGGGATTATATTGTTTGTATAGTGCAGCTTGTAGATAGAAGCAATTTGTACAGGCATGTTAAAAGCACTAAAGTACTTGAGCATGAAAAGAAATGAGAAGGGAGAGATTTGGGAGGCTGCTTAAGGCTCCTTACTCCTACCTATCATTTAGTGATTCCAAACATTTGGATCAAGCTCTTTGTCAACCTTATGCAAAGGAAATTTTTGTAATAAGTGATCATAAAGACACGTGTTCCTAGCTCTAAAGTAAGTTTCTCTGTTGATGGTATCACAGAATGTTCATTAATTTCATTCAGGCACTGCTGTGTAATGACAAACTAAACCCCCTTTATCCAGGAGACAGAAACTAAACTTACCTGGAGGTCCTTGAATTCCAGTTGACTCAGTGGGAACCTGGCAAAGGTGTTACTAAACTTATGAGGTTGAATCAGATAGGCACAGTTTACCAGTTTTCATACATACTAAATATTAACACAGTTCTACTTTTCCAGACACAGGGAGCTGCTGTGTTATTTAACTGAATACTGTAGTCAAGGAGTTACAAGAATAATTTTGATGATTTCTCATGGAATGCACAGTAGTGGGTGGATTTATAAAGAAGACAGAGACAACTTGTCTGAAAATTGATTCTTTTCCATAAGAAACAGATAAGAGTCAATATCTGTGGTGACACAAATGTTGAATCAAGAGGTCTATCTGGCCTTTAATTCTCTTCCATAAGTAAATGAGAACATTTAAGAATCAAAGGCTAAATTCCTGTTAGATTTTTTTTTTTTTTGCCAACTTCCATGTATTTGCATTACATTGCACTTCAAGAGTTAGTTAAGACCTTTCCCTAAGTCTGTTCATATCATTGTTATTATTTCTTCAAGTATATAACCAGTGTGTCATTTTTGCTGCATTTGAAGTGGACAGCATTTATTATGTGGCATATTAAATAACAGAAAGTGTAATGGCTGGATGGATGCACGTTCCCTTCCTTAAAAAATGGTGGATCAGGACCCTTTTTGCTGTTGTAATTCCGTGGGTTTACTGAGTCAGCAGTGTCTGTGGGGCTGATGCATTATCCTGCCACTGGGACTAATGTATGCTGAGGCTATAAGGTATTGTAAGATAAATGCCTCTTTTAGTTTAAACATAACTTTGCAATTTACGCTTGCAGCTCTACACTTTTATTTTTCGATGTGGACTATAACTGGGGGCTTTGGCAGCTTTGCAAACATCAAATGTCCATGGTGAGCTGTTAACTTTAGTAAACTATTCACAGTAAATAAATAAGTGAATGGGGAAAGATCCAGATAAAAATGAGTTTTCTTCACAGTCTGAAATTGTTTTTTCATTCACTGATAACTTTCTGAAGTACTATCATAATTTGAAGACAATAAATAAATTGACTGTGCAAACCCGCTAGTGCTTAAATACACATGAAAATGTCTTCATATGTTTTTCATTATTGATCCTTCTCCATTCTATCTCCTGGCTTCTGACCTCTCTGATTTAGTCACATATCAACATGACAGGATCTGTTATGCCAGCTCAGACAGCAATGGGCATCTGCTCAGTGCTGTGGGTGACCTGTGTTGTGCTGCAAGGAGCCCTTGTTTTATCCAAGTGTTCCATTTCCCTGCAAATGAGTTCATGTTCTTGGAAGGTTTTCTCCTTGTGACTGACAAGACAGTCTGTTGTAGCAGTCCCTTCATAGCACTGAAATGGCAGGATTTATCCTGCCTCACTTTAACTATCTGAAAACAGAGCATCACAGCTCAGCGAAGTCAAATTCCCTTTAGAGTCCATGTGGAGAAGACCATACCCAAAGTGAGCTTGCATGCCTTAGGACTGGAGGTTAGGGGAGCTGAATCCCAGGCAGAAATTTTGATTATAAGTCTGTTCTAAATCATGTGCTGAGTGCATTACCATGCTAAAAATTGTTTTTAGCAGCTGCCTTCTGTAGCACGCCTGAAAAGCTAGGCAATTTAGGCTGTGCTGAACAGAAGCAGTTGCAGAGGCTAAGAGCCCTTGCAAAGAGAACGCTCAAACGTCGCCTCTAAGGAAGGAGTCCAGCATGTGTCCTACATGTCCTCACTACCCTGTTCTTGGGCCAGGTGGCTATTCCTCAGGTAGGCTTGTCCCTGGTTACTATGGGCCTGTCTGGGATACAGGATGACTGGGTGCAGCCAGCACACTTGTATGTTGGTTGACACCTCCTGTTTGACAGCTAGGCAGAGACCAAAAAAGCATCATTGTTCTGTTAAGTTTGACTGATCAGGGACCAGGCTTGCTTTTTGACCAAAGAGAGATAATATTCAGAGATGTACCCAGTGGTGCACATGCTCTGCTGGCATTAACTTAATTACTGGTGTTGACTCAGGGTCTCACCCTGCCCTCTTCCTTACACATTGGCAATAATTAGACTTTTTTTCTGAAAGCATCCCATGGACCCTAGCATGTACTTGTTGCCTGACTGACCTCACATTTGGACTTCTTGCTCAGAATTAGCAGTTATTAAACCCCTTAAATATACTTGTGTAAGTTTGATTGTGCTCTGCTCATGTTTTGCAAGGGACTGAAATATTAGCAGTTCAGCTGAATGTATTTGGAATATGTTAAAATAGACTGGTTATGTTTTGAAACTTTTCTACAACTGAGAAGTGTTTTCCAAATTTAGGCCTTAATCTGCTAAGAATGTTATTACACACTGAGGTTCCAGTGCTAGTTTCTAGTGGCCAGTACAATTTATGCAATCTAGTTACTGTTGATGTAGCATTTATTTAAAACACATCATAAAGAAAACATTCTTCTTCCTCTGTAGCTGCATGTCGACAGCCTATACTATGTCAAATCTAATTTTACCTGTTTTCTTCTAAGAATAATTACTACCGGGGGGGTTTAATAGCAGACACCTTCTCAGTTACATCTTTCTTTATTTTAAGATGGGCACCTAATTTTTCAGATTCCCTGATATGAGAATTCATGTCAGATGTGGCTGTGCAATGCGGTGCTGTACATGCAGCCTTTTGGAAATGTTAATGAACCTTTGTTTTCTTGGAGTTCACAAAAGCATTTATAACAGACCTGTTAAAGAATTTGAACCATTTTGCCAACTTGAATGCTATTTGTATTATCAAAGAAATTGCTAACTAGTTTGTACTAGAAAATAACTGAAAATTGCTGTTTTGAATAATTTTCATAAATTCAAAAGTTTATGAAAGAGTTTCAGGATTATTTAAGATTATTTCATAGTCTATTAGGACATTTGATGCAGACAATGAATTCAATTAGTTGTCCTCACCCCTCAGTCAGTCTGGAATCTCTTCTTAGAGTTCTCTGGATCAGCTCCAGCTTCATACAACACCTACAGGAGCAAACCACGGGCCTGGCTGCAGGCGTCGTTCTGCGGCGGGACTGGGTCAGTTATGTTACTGACAAGTAGGGGAGGGCTTGAGCCAAAAGGCTAAATGCACCCATTAGGGGAAGTCTGGATCTGGACTCAGCTCTGAACTTGTGGGATAAGCTGAATGCTAATTATTCTATAAATAATTAATACACTTAGCACTTTTACATTGTGCAGCATCCCACAGGAGCCATCTCTTGTTCTCTCACACATATACACATGTACTCTGCTTTCATTAAGGATTCTCAAATACAGTAATTAGACCAGTCATCAAATTTGGATCTGACTGATCAATGCCACTCCAGCTTTATTTCAGTGTAATTGCAGTGGCCTAGAGCGCACTGGTGAACATGGCCCAGAACTCATTTAATTATTACTTCAGGAAATCATTTAATGGGAAAAAAGCAACTGAGATACTGTTTCTGGTATACAAAACCCACCAGGAAATAACCTGGATGTAGACATAACAGGGTATGATTCTTTTTCCTAATTTATTACATTTATCACAATTCTAAAGAATCCTGTTCAAATGTATAAGCTCAGTGCTCACTTTTGTCCTGTGATGTCAAGTTGCAGTACAGAGCTACTGATTGGGCAGACACCAGCACACCAGACTGATAAGTATGCAAATATTCTATTTTAGGACAGAACTGCCAAGCTGTGCTCCATGGCTGTCAAAAATCCAGATACACTATTACCACAGAAAAAATGCTCCTTGGAGGGCTACTTGGAAAACTGAACTTCGGCTATCTACCTCTAGCCAGGTGATTTCTCTCAGCTCCCTCTATAGCTAATAGTGAGAGAACTGCTGCTCTAGACATGAGCAGAATCCAGAGTACCTATACTACCTTGTGCGGGTGTAGGTACTTCTGGATTTGTGTGGGTGAAGGGCTTCTCATCCCTTTTAGCTGTAGAGGGGGCTGTAACTGTAGAGAAAGACCAGCTAGCTAATGTTCCTAGCCCATGACTGAGGAGTCTGTGTATTGATCATCCTCCCACAGTTTCCATACTAAATGATTGTTTTGTTTAATAATGCCAGTATTTTCTTTTTAAACTTAATCCATGGGAAAATCTGGTAATTCTCTTGTGGAGTTTGGAGAGGTCTTTTAAAAAACTTGAACAATATTCATTCAGTCCTTGCTCATGTCCTGAATTCTTTTTACAAGCCTGCAGTAATCAAATCTTTTTTTTTTTTTTTTTAAGAGCAAAGGCTTAGTCTTTTGTCATTTTTATCTCAGCCACCTAGATTATATGGGTCACAGTTCTTCCTCTTCTCCTACAGAAAATGGGAACAGTTGGACACTGTAATCTTCCCTCAACAGTTTTTGTGTGAAGTTTTCATTATAGACCTTACGTATTTCCCTTAGCTGCAACCTGCCCTACTTTGTAAACACAATTTGAAGAATCAAAGGTAGGAAACAGCCTCTTAAAGGCAAGTATTTGTTAGAATATTCTGATAAATGTTCTAATAAACTCTCTGTTCAAAACATAGTTTTGATGACTGTTACAGTAATCTGGCACTAGAAATAAATCATATGCCCCAGTTGTCAGCCACGATGGGTTCTCTTAAAAATCCACTACAATTTATAGCATGATGACTAAATCTATCATAAATAGTTGGGTGTAATTTACAATGTAATGCAATAAAATATAGCCACCCTAATAAAAAGCTGTATAAATCACATGGAAAAGAAACAAACATTTGCCAGGACAAAAAAGGAAAGACATGTTAACAAAGAGAAATGGCTTTCTCTTTTAGCCTTCCCCTAGTTTAGGGTCTAATCATGCCCCTGTGAAGTGCATTGCAAAAGTCAAGTTCAACAATGATGTGGGAAACCGACCCCCCGGACGACGACAAATGGAAAACCAGAATCTTGAAAACTGCCATTGTTAATCAGGACTGACACCATTGAAAAGAATGTAATGGTGTGGGGCTGATGCAGTATTAGTCTAAAGCCTGCAGGAGATCCGTGTTGTTACAGCTCCTCTGGAAGGTGTATGCTGATGGGAAAGAGTTAACTTTGAGGTTGCTCTGCTTTGTGCAAGAGCAAATTCTTCCCTTCCAGTGGAGTATGCTCTTTTTTCCCTTCTCACACTTTGTTTTCCTTAACTGCAGAATAATTTAGTATTCACCTTTTATTCCTTAAGATGGCACTTTAGTATGGAAATGGTCGCTTACCATAAATGAGAAGAGAGTTACAGTCAGCTGTGGTGGCATCCTCAAAACACGGAACTCAGTGGCTGATTCTATGGGATGAACATTGCTGTTTCCCTGCTCGTCTGGCCTGGCAGCAAAAGAGCATTCCTTGCTTCTCATTGTTGAAAGGGCTCCTGAATGAATATCCTTTCTGCTGCCTGTTACCCTGATGAACAGATAAACACAACATCAAACATGTTACAGTGACACTGGTGTGTTGGGCTGTTACCCAACACTCTCAACGTTTCCCTCCCTCTCCACTTCTGTCATAAAACGCAAGCATGAGGTAGACCAAAACGCATCTACATCCCATCTTTGACAATGGCTGATGACAGATGATTAAGAGGCATACAAGAAACAGGCCGATTTCAGGGTGTTTCAGGCTCCTGGATGTTCCCTTAGCTTCTCATGATCAGCTGTTGATGATCTTTTCCAGGAGAAGGTTAGATATTTTCTGTTGGTGATTGGTCAGCTTTCCTATGGGAAGTATATTTTTATTTTGATTTGTGTAGGCTTGCTGCATAGCAAAAAGTACAACTACAAACACTCAGTGCCTTGAATGAAAGATCGAGCTTCTGGTTACAGGATCAGCCATTGCACTTGTCCTAACAACCTTTCTGATTTTACAGTAATCAATACTCAACAGAGTCAATAAGAACCTTTCCATTGACCTCAGTAGGAGCTGGAGCTGGTCCCAAATATCCTGGGGTTTGTTAGCTTGAGTTTTTATCTTCTGCAGCACTACAACTGTGATATTTATTAAAACTTAGCAAAAAGAATTGCTGTTATTAATGTATGAGGCCAAATATAGCCGCATCTCTAACATGCTGGCATGGTGCCATTAATTAGAAGACAGCAGAACAGAGCAGTGATACATAAAGCTGAAATTCCAATTAGGAAGACGTACTCTGATTTCTGAATATCCCTACAATGACTGTGACATTTATTGACGATAAAACAGCCCATCTCAATGAAAGATAGAGATGTTTATTTTATAATCCCTATTTATGAGCTGCTGCAGTGGGAGTATTGTTGATATAATAGGATGGTTGGTTTCTTTTCTACAGTGGTGAAATCTTTTGTATGAAAAGAGAGTAGAGATGACAATTTCAGAACATTTGTGAAGCAGAAGGGAGGGGTGAATGGTGAAAGAGGCATTACTTCCTATTTTAATTAATGAATTTTCCTGTAACACTTGTCAGCCCAATATCCAAGCAATTCTCATGCAACAATAGCTTTCTGCCCTGTTACTAGTGAGACCTGGGAAAATGTTCTTATTTCGATTTCACAGAGGTGTAATCTGAGGAGGGTGGGGTTTGGATGACACTGGGAACACATCAGGCAACAGGTAAGAGGATTCTCTGTGAGTTCAGTGTCTGCAGCCCCCAAACATCCCCCCCCCAGTGCATGGAGCAAGCGACCAGCTCAAGCTTGCATAGTTTGTTTTGGCTAATGGGATTTGTGAATGGCTGGCCAACTGGCTGAAGTTGTAAAGGACCAGAACAGAATGGGAGGAAGGATGAGCAGACAGAACACTAATCCAAACAGTTCTACCACATGCTCTGTTGACCCTTATCAAATTGCTTGGACCCTTGGTGCATCCATCTCCAAATGTGTTAAATTGGTCACTTTGAACCTACCTTGCAAGGGTCTACTGAAGCAGTGAGTTGAAGATTGTAAGATTTTTCAGGGAACTATTTGGGAGAATAAAAAAAATATATGCAGGAAAAAAACCTCAAAAATTTAAAAAGCCTAAGTCTTCTTTTATCTGGGTATGCCTCTTTAACTTCTTCATATTGTTTCTGTCCTTTAAACTTGCAAAGACTTGAGGAGGGTTGAGGATCTTGCCTGAAGAAATGGTAAGTTTGTCAGGAAGCAGGAAAAGGAAAGCTGCCATTTTGCTCCAGAGGAGCTCTTCTCCACCTCAGAGTAAAAGGAGCAGAAAGGTTTTCATTAGGCTGGTGCTGGAGAAGGAGGAAAAATGATTTGTTTTCTTCTTAGAGGAGAAGTCCCTTTTGTAAACTGGTGGTAACAGGAGAGAGAAGAGCCACTTTCAAACAAAACATACATAAGATATTTCATAATCCCACAAAAACATTAGAGACTCCTAACATTCAGCATTGACATCCTGCTTTGGGAGCTCAAAGGGCTGCGCAGACATTAGCTAATTACATTTGGCATAATCATCTCATCTTACATGCAGGCAGACACATTAGGTCACATGCTTGGGTGGTATAAAGTTTTGGTTTTGGCAGCATGGCTCATGTACTCCAGCTGAGGACAAGCCACTTTGCTTCCATTTCTTATATGGAAGGAAAACTGACAAGCCTATGTCCAACCTTGATCTGCAGCTCCATGTAGTGAGCAAGGACAAAGATGAAGGTTTCACCTTGTGTAACCACAGTGCAACCGGAAGCTCCTAAACTGCTAATTTAAGATTTCTTTTTGTTTGCCTCAGGGTGATGCAACAGCACTGACAACAAAACTTGACTCAGATCATGATGAAATGATCCCCAAGGAACAGCGCAACTGGGGCTTCCTGAAACCCATGGGGGGCTGCAAGGACGTTAAAAGAAATGGAAGAATACAGTGAACAGTGGAATAGAGGTCCTGCAGGTCAGAATGAGACAGTGGCACTACCACTGATTTCACTGGGCACTAGATCAGCCCTGCAGAGTTTTGGAGGGAAGTTTGCTGTGGGTTTTGAGATGGACAGAAAGAAAAGCATGGACAGGAGAAAATACAGCTTCACTACCTGTACAAATGCCAGCTTATCACTGCTACATGCAGAATGGGAAGAGTGGGAGAACAACAGAACTTGCATTTCTCTGATGTCTGTAAGTCAGATTTAGGTTCTTGCTCTTTTCCTTGAAAAACGTTTCTCTCTTGATAATGAGGAGGGGACAAAATAAGGCCATTAATCAATAACAGATTGCACATCAGTGGTGATCATACTTGCCTGGACCCCACGCTAGCATTGTTTCTCCTTATTGTGGCTGAAAGATCAGCAGCATTTCTCCCTAGTGAGTCCTTTGAAAGCTTTGACAGGCAGGTAAGCAGCTTATTAACATCATCAGCTTAGAGGTCACTGGGGCGCTGCTTCCATCACCCAGCAATTGTGTTCCACCATGAAAGACACACACAGTAAAGCCCAGACAGGTTCACAAAGGTAATGAATTCATCACTGTCTGCAAGTTCAGGCGTGTTATTCTACTGTCTTACCCAGCAGAGTAATGGCAAATATATGTTAAGGTAATCAGGGGAAAACATATCTGCAGGTGCAAACATGGAAAATGCATTTAAGGATGCTTCATTTCTCAATACCGATTTTAGTAAGGCAAGAATCAATCCATAATCACAGAATAACGAGAGAATAAACTCAATGCAAAAATAAAGCATCCGAATTACAAAAGAGAATCAGTGTGAAAAAAAAGAATTGCCTCAAAGCTTACAACATGGCTTACAGCTTGGGCTATTTTTTGTAAAGGAGAGCTAAAATAAAAAGCAAACCAAAACAATACTATTTAGATACAGAAATCAGTATATCTCTACTGAGTAGATGCTTGTTATGCTATAGGTCTTGTTAGAGGAATGTCTGAAGAAATGACCTGACCTGTAATTAGAAACCCAGTCTTCATCCTGCATGGTTAGACAAGATTGAAATTTGATGGTGTGACCAAGACATTATAGAGGAAGGAGTAACAGTATTTAGCTTTTATTTTCTATGGCCAGCTGCAGCGCAGCATTGTAGAGGGACAAATTTCAGTTGTGCAAGAGGTCAGTGGGACTTCCTGAATCCCCCTTCCCTAGTCTTCCTTGATGCAGATCTCAGCAGGCAGTAGTTTTCTGCTTGAAGACAACTGTAGCTGGAAAACCATCTCATCTGTCCGTTGGATTAAAAGGTGGAGGACTGTGCACTGAGGGTGGCTACTCTTGTCTGAAACCACTCACTGAAATCCTCTTCTGGCATCTGCACAATACTTTCACGTACAAACTGAAACAGAAAAAGATTCTTTCCTGAGCTTTTGATTTATGTGTAAGAGAGAGATAAGATGGGACAATTTGACCACTGTGACAACAGAACAAATGTAACGGCTTCTGCAAACATCAGTATAGTGCTTCGTATCACCAAAAGGTTTTTAATGCAACTATCAGAACAGATGGATCTGCTCTAAAATGAAAACTCTACAATCATTGTTGCAATTCATAGCCTGAATCCTTCCAAGTCAAGTCTTTGTGTTTTAAATCTGCAGCTGTCTTCTACCCACCATTGCAATGCATATATTAAAGCAACTTGAAGTTAAATAAGAGCTTCATCTGGAATCTCTGGAGTATCAGTCAGGTCATATTCAGTGATGCTCTTTTTGCACCTAAAGTGGGACTGTTTCCTTTATCTATTCCAGTCAGGAAGAGCACCAAGGTCCTCCTTCCTCTGTGGCTATTTTTGAAAAATAGGAAGGAGATTCAACTACGCTGACATTTTTTCCCTATTACTATTGCACTAATTATGAGGGATCAAAATGCAAAAGGAACAGAATGGAAACAGCAAAGAAATAGATCTAAAACCAGCAAGCAACAGACACATCTATATTGAGCAGTAAAGGCAAGGCTGCCTCTTTGTTTAGTAACTGCAAATTAGGGCACAATACAAAATGGCTTGTTTGTCTTATATATCTAAGACATCAAGAAAATATGAGCAGCCTGATTTTAATATGTTGGGTGCTAAACCTTTGCTTTTGTAAGACATAATAACACTTGATATATGTAAGTTGTACAGTAACCTGCTGCCTCTCAGAGATTTCTGTTGTAGATTGGGGGAAATAACTGTGATGAGAACAAAAAACACGAGGTGGCACCATTGCCATTTTTTGTAAGCTGGTTACCAGGTTAGACTACACAGTGATAGACACTAAATATGTTCACTTCCCTTTCTTGTGTCCTTCCTCTTCTGCCAATTGCTTCTAGAACTACAAGAGTTGAGCCCAACTTAACGTCTTGAGAAGTGGCTATATATATATATTTTTTTTTTTTTTTTTTTTTTCAAATGTTACTGAAGCAGAACAAAAATGTCTGCAGAGTTCCTGGATCACTGATGTAATACATTATTGAATAGCTCATGGACGTAACTGCTGGGAACGACAGGCCTTTTCAGGGTACCATGAGTTAATGTTTCTCTTCCAGTGTTCTAACAATTTATGACAGACGCCACTTTCACCGTGGCAGTAAATAGATCAACAATGACACAATTTAAAAACTATACTGATTAATAATCTAATGCTTGTCATAACGTCTTTCTCCTGAGGAGTTCAAAGGGCCTTGTAAAGGTGAATAGTAGCATCTTCATTTAGTGAAATCTTAAATGATTTCATCTGGTAACTTTTCCCTGCGGGAATGTCACCCATTGGTGCTTGCTTTCCCCACCCTCATCACACAGAGAATGGAGAACTGGCCTCATCTCACCTCCACAGCTGCAGCAATTTCTGGAGAACACAGCTCCCACACCTGTAGGTCAGCAAGGGCCTTCAGAAATGTGTCTGGATGAATTTTCAGGTTAGGAGACTTGCCATATTTTTCCAGCTTCTTTAAGACTTTCTGTACATAATGGTCACCCTTCACAGACTCCGGGAGTCTGGCAAGCAATACAGGAAACCTTTAGCAGAAAGAAGAACAGCATTAAAAGAGACGCCGTGGGAACAAGTGCATATCTGATTTATAACTCTGGGTTTGCCTGGCATTTCTGCCACTTCACCGCCTCTATAACTTCCACAGAAAAAATGGCCTTTGGGGAATGCAATACTCAGTGTAATTCCAAGTGAATAATGCGGAAAAGCTTTACTTTATTGGACTTGTGCGCAAATTCCCTTTGCAGGGCATTGAAATAGATGCTTCTTCATTGTTCATTTAAATTCTGAATGACAAACTTGGGTATGAAAGGAAATAATAAAATCCTAACAAATGTTTCCATTTTACTACAGTTTTGTCCACTTCATCTTTTCTCTATTTATTTTGTTTAGCCTCTATGGATTTTCCAGTGCAATCCGTGCCTGATCTGACACACTTTCTGATTCTCTTTACTATCCCTTTTCCCTGTGCTGTCATCATTCTCCTATCTATGTTCCGACATAATTCTCACTGATATAAGTGCACTGTAACACGCAGTGTTTACCATTTCACTCTGAACATAGAGATTGAGAAGAAGAATTACACATTACAATAAAAATAAAACTCTTGTGAAAAGACTGCCTTTTTTGTTTTTAACGTTCTGTATAAATTCTGCAGCGCTGCTCTGACAGTCTTGAGGACTGATGTTCAAACCTTTCTAGACTGTGCATGACTGGGTGTGCTGAGGCTTTCATTGCAAAGGGCTGAGGATTTGGCAACACATTAGCAGGAAACACTGCCTCTCTCCAGTTGAAGATACATGTTACTGGGACAGCAGGAGAGGGGTGAGGAATTTCCTCCTTAAACCAGGAAAAAAAGGAAACACATGGGTTCTTGTCTTCACTAGGGCCAGTTCTACACTCAGTAGTACACTGCTGGTATGTGTGTGGCAGTATAGCCAACTCCTTATCACTGGCTAGATTAATCATGTCACACAGACCTTTTGTAACCCATCCATGCATTAAGGTATTTTTTTCTGGGAAAGGAAGCTATGTTTACTCTACTCTTTCATTGCACTGTTCATATTTTATATTATTTTTGGGTTTTTCCTCACTTCATGAGAGAGAGAAGACAACTAGACTGGCAACATAGACTAGTAAAGTGTTCCGACTGTGATTCAACTTTCTTGGCAGCGTTTTCAAGAGTTTGGGAAAACCCAGCCCTGTTGTAACCTCTGTCATGACTTGTGTCTCCACAAGGGGGTTGACCAGCCTTGTCAGAGATTTCACTCTAGGTACCCCTGATGGATAGCACTTTGCAGAACAGGCCTGGCTCAGAAGGCTATACCCATCTATCCACACTGGCATAGTCAAAGCAAGACAGCCTCCTCACTGTGGAACCACGATTTTTATATGAAGGAACAGTGGATTTGTGGCACTGTTCTTGCAGAGGGGTAAAGGTAAAAAGCCATATTGATATTGTCTCGTTTTTACTCATGGAGCTTTGTCCAAATGAAGGCTTAAGCATTTATAGCAGAACTGTAAGTACAAAAGCAAAACCGCATCCACTCCAGTTTCAGGGCTCCTTTACATGCAAGATCTTAAGTCTGGGGGCAGCTGGAGTGTGTATGTTTGACAATTAAATGGAGAGTTCTACTAGGTAGGCCAAGACTAGGTATATTCATTAGTGTATGAGTGATGTGTTCCTGATCTGGCCTAGGCCACCTGCATCATGGACCTGAGATTAGAAATGGACTTTTTGGCATCTCAAATTATGAAGGACGGAAGGGTTACTAGCAAGGAGAGCAAAGGAGGGCAAACTGAAAAAAAAACCCCAACATTCCATTCAGCTTGCATACTCTGTTATCTCATGTCCAAGGAGTTCTCACGGACAGGGCAGTAGGGAGCAGGCTGTGGGTTTGCTGAGATATTCTGGGAGATTATTGCTAATGTGTATTTGGAACCTGATCACTGGATACAGCTAATATCCTTTCAAACACAAACCACTAGTCATCTGCAGAACTGCTGTACTGGGAAGCATTTAGGTGATTACTCTACTTGCAGTTTGTAAGTGCTGCAGTAATATCCATGTGCAGTTCAAACACTGGCAGGGAAATATTTTTCTATTTAACATGGATGGGCAGCTAGAGTCAAATTCTCCTTTGCCATCAGTTTTAGTACTGTGAATGTTCAGTTGAGTAAGAAGGTGTGAATCTAACCCATGTACTTTTATACAGTATCTCTCATCTTCAAGGTACATTGTGTTTTAGATACCTCCTGGTGGAAGACATCTCATAAAGCTGCATGCTGGGGAGGGTGTGTGAATGCAAGGACTGAGTGCTTTCTGCCCAGTATCACTAGAAAGGAACCCTTCGTTATCCCCTTTCTTATCATTTCCAATTAACCAATTTGCTCAGCAGGCTGAAATCTGCTCCTAGAGATCCTATCTGTATTTTTGTTGCTACTAGTTTGAAAAGCCTGCATTTCCAGCAATCAATTCAGTGGTGATATTTTGCTTTGTGGAGGAAAAAAAAAAGAATAGAAGCTTTCTGCATTAAAGACAGAACTCTGGGACTCTGACCATCTCATTTGAACGGGGGGTTTATGTACCTCCTTACCAGTTCAGTCCCTCTTCATTGTGTTCTCTTTCAGCTCTCATGCCCAGCTCTCTTATTCTTTCCATGTCTCTTCTGAAATACTTAAGTTGTTTCAAAGCCTGGTATTTTTGACGGCATTGCTCTTCCTGCCTCCTACAAAAAAACAAAAAACAAAAAACAAAAACAACTTTAAAAGTTAAAGCTGTTTTAAACATTACCGTACTTCTACATAGTTAACTGGGTAGATACTATGGAAGGCAGAAAACAATGAATGTGAAGGACACATTTTATGTTCACTCTGTGGACACTAATAACAATTGTTGCTTTTGTGATGTTCTGTACACATTCATATTTCTACAAACATTAAAAACTTTTTTTTTTACATCAACTCGAAGCTGTAGGTAAGAAACACACTTCATAATCAAAACTTTTAAACTGAAATTCAACCTCCACTTTGTATCAGGTATCCACTGCTTAAAACCAAACAGAACACTGTATGGTGATTTAGAGTAAAATATTATTTAAAATGCAGCAGAAGAAAGGTGGAATAGAGTGACCTGAGCTAGGATTTTGACCCAGAGATAGGTCTTGTCTATGTGTCTATACAAAAAGTACTGCAGTTGTAACAAAAATAAACATCTGCTTTTCTTTCCAATAAATTACTTCTACTGTATCCTGCCAAAATGATATTTCATCTCTAAACACAGATCAGATAGAACATGCTTGTGTGGCTGGATGGAGAATAGCTTAAGTAAATAGTTCAAGTAGTAAGTTTCCATCTGACCTGTCCTTCCATACTGCACGATGCTGGAATGATTTGTTCCTTAGGCAGTCACAGCAGATGCCCAGGGAAGAAAACAAGGACCCAGATCCAGATAAGGAAAGCTCCAGGGACAAAAAAAACCCCAGCAACTTCTAAGACAAAATGGAACAGAAGGATGGAAAAAAGGAAGAAGTGGGAGGGGGAAAGAAAACTGTGCCTCTAACACCCTTTGGAACAGCAGTGTAGAGAAGGATCTCGGGGGTGATGCTTATGGAGACAAAAGAATTAGCATAAACTTCACAGGTAAATGTTTCTGGGTGAAAGGAAAAGGATGACAGGCTTTGGCTGGTCAGCAAGGTAGAAATGTCACTGATCTGGGAAAAGGCCTCAAGAGACGACATTGCAACTGTTACTCTGAGAAGAGTCAAAGTAATGTTGAAGAATAATACAGGGATCTTCGAACTGAAAACACAAGGCAGCCATACAGAATGTATGTGGACTGAATTTTTCAGTCTGGCTTTGGATTAAAAGGACTACGATGTCCAAAGTAAATACATCCAATGTTTTTAGCAAAACTATTTCCAGAAAAGCAATTCAGAAATGTCCCCAAACAGTACTGCAAATATTTAACCTGCAATATATTTTTATATGCAGATAGTCATAAAACTTTCTATCATCATCCCAGTGTTCTTATTTTGATGTCAATCCATCTAAATGCATCTTTAAAAGGCCTGAAGATAAGTCTTAAATCTGGTCAGAAGCAAGTGTTTTAGAGTGTACAGAAAACAGGCTCTTCCTACCTCTCAAGGCTCACAATAGTATCATGTAAACGACAAGCTGCTTCTTCACGTACTGCTGTGAACTTTTGCCTCATATTGGCACACAAGTTAGATTTGCTTTTAATGAAAGAGCTAATAAGGAAGCTGCAATTAAAACAACACAGAAAACTGGAATTAACATCTTGTGGTAACCATTTTGTGATAAGCATCTGTGTTGCTCAGATTATACAGTGATGTGAGCCCATGTAAATGTTGACATCTCTTTATTCTCAGTAAAAATCTAAATTTAATATAATTTACTTTAAAAATTAATCTTTATAAAATAATTTGATTGATAAAAACTGTAAATTACATTAAATTGGATTTTTACCATCTTTCCAGCCACGCTCTTCCAGGAAAGTGCCTTTGCATTGCACTGAAATGTACTAAATATACAGCAAGTTTTCACTGGCCTGCTGGGGTCTCATGTAATAAAATGCTTTCTGACATGGGGAAGTTGTGGATGCGCCATCACTGGAAGTGTTCAAGGCCAGGCTGGATGGGGCTCTGAGCAACCTTGTCTAGTGGGAGTTGTCCCCGCCCATGGCAGGTGATTTGAACTAGATCATCTTTAAGGTCCTTTCCAACCCAAACCATTCTATGATTTGCACGTCAAATGCTTTTTACACATAGAGCTGAGTTTATATGGCATATAATGTGCTTCAAAATCAGATTTGTACCCTCACCTCTGCCTTCTGGACCTCTGCTTCTCAGTCACTGGCAACACACTGTAAGACAGAACAAGGTTTAAAATAGTGTTCGACGTGCCTTCTCCAGAATGTGAAAAGTTCTACAGGTGCTGACAAAATATTCTTAATATTACGGACTTGCTGGTGCTATCCAGGTACAAAATTTATTTCTCTTGACCTCAAGTCAAGGGAAAAAAATGCTTCAGCAAAGTCTAATCATAGGAATGATTTGTCATATTGGTCTTATAGCTGTGGAAACCACCACAGAACTGAGTAATGAGAGAACATATCTAATGTAAGCTTAGCTGGAAATGTTATAGAGTGACTACTGAAAAATGCAATGGTGGAAACAGAAATAATTTTACAGGAATAAGATAGAACATTGCTTTTTCTACAAAGCTGCTGGAGCATGAGATCTCTTCTGTTTTCAAAGACAAGATTCATGGGGTGTTTTCCAGAAAATGCATATTGCTTGCACAGCAGCAAAATGGGCTACTCTGCCACTCATGGCAAAATATGTAAACCTCTGCTAAATTCACTGAATGCTGAATTCGGTTGTTTGGGTGGAAAGAAAGAACGAACGAGGAGAGGACGAACGAGGAGAGGACGAACGAGGAGAGGACGAACGAGGAGAGGACGAACGAGGAGAGGACGAACGAGCATAATCACTGCCCTGATGAATTGCTTCTCCCAGTCATTCAGAAACCCATCAGGTAGCATACCGCTGCAGTCCAATCTTCTTAATTGTATCTTCTTCTTTATGGACATGTTTTGACACTACTTCATGTGTTATCTGGATGACTTTCTGTAGGGCTGATAAAAACAACCTGTAAAAACATGCCAACTCAATAGTACACTCCTCTCTTCCTTGCAGAGAGGATTGCAACATATGCTGGCCTGGAGGAGACATCCTAAGGAAACCTGCTATTTAGCATTGCTAAAAATTAAAGTTTCTTCAAAAGAAACCAAACCAACCCAGCTTTTAAAAAAAGTTTCAAGATAAGTACCCAAATATGAATGCACCCAATTCATTAATCACCTTTGAAAACATAAGCTTTGTTCTTTCAGCTGTGAAAAAAACCAAAACCATCCAGTAGAAGATACTAAATATTTTTACATTACATACTTATAAAAGTAGTGTATGAGGAAAACAGGTAGATTTGAACAAACTAAGCAGAAAATCTATTTTCAGTTCCTATACTGTGCTGTTAGCATTCTACTGGTGTAACTGTCAAGTCACCTTCATCTCTAAGTCTACTGTATCACTTAGCCATTCTTCTTTTAAATGTCATATGGAGTTTAAGATGTTCAGCATCAACAAGTATCTAATTACCTCTCTGTCTCCTTATCAGCATCCACTAAAACTTAAGACATCTCAAGTAGCCCTTCATTGGTGATAGTTTCTAGATTATCCACCTCTGACCAGATCTCTCTCACTAATAACACTACTCTCTTTCTGCCTTCCACTGTAATGTGAATGCTTATATTCACCTCTCCCTTGAGTACCTGCAAAGCCAATTTCACTTACTGTTTTCCTTCAAATCAACATCTGCTGTTTCATTCCTACTTTGATGTCAAACCCCTGGAGAGACACTGAGATGGCCATTTTCTCTCCATTATTCCCTCCAATCATTCATGCAGTAAAACAACTGTCACACTTGTTATTAAAAATCCTAGTGTTAGCTGTCAAATTTTAAGTCATCCTTTGAGGTGCTCAGTATGTCCTACATGGTAATAAGTGACATTTTACTGAGCACTCAACACCTTGAAGATGTAATCCCCAAAGTCAAAAGGTCCCTTTCCTACATTTTTGTGAAGCACCACATATAGTGTAATAGAAAATGACTGCTGAATGTTGGCTGAGTTAAAGAGCAGCACAAACTACTTCTACTTGTTAAATGTACAGATTTTAATATTATGTTGTGGATTTATAAATGTAAGACATGGATGAAACAAGTTGCTGGGCACCAGCTAATCAGCTAAAATGGTAAGAACCGTGCTTATGATGAAGATGCTCTATTAGCTGTGGCCAGGTGTGTTTCAAGACTGCCAAGGTCCCAGTCAGAAGCTCCTAAGTTCTAGCACTGTCTGTTTCTCATGATGGCTCCACTGTGACCCTTAGTTGTCTCCAAGTGTAAGGCTGTAAGATGCTAGCTATGCCACTGGACTGTCAAGAGCAGTCTGAATACAAAGGCTGACCCCGGGGTCTGGAATGTGACATCGATATGGGCAGGGAGCCTCTGCTCAAACTGAGTCAAGGCTGCGTACAAATCTCATCTGTTCTTGGCATGCAATGTCAGACTCCTCCTTAGAAGTACCCAGTCCTTTCTATTTATGGTTACCACTTGGGCAGATGGAGTAGCTGGATATCTGAAGCCCATCTATTCTGCAGATAACAGTGGGCAAAGAGGGTTATACTAAGATGTGGCTGCATTTGATATTTTCTCCAAGATCAGTTGTCTAAAGCCAGTTCTGAAAGCAATCCTGTTGAAAGATTTTGAAGGGAGATGGCAGGAAGCAAAGCAGGGCTAATACCACAAAGATAGATCTCCTCTTTTTGGCCGATCATCAGAAAGAGGGCACAACACCTGTCTGCGCTGTTTTGTAGCATTAGAACCTCTTTCAATTCTCCACCTGGAGAAACTGGGAAAAAAATACTCAAGCTTGCCCATATTAATATTTTTGAAATAGCATAGCTATGAGATAGTCAGACATTAATTAAAAAAGAGAAAAACAGCAAAGCAGAAAGTAGTAATTTCACCTGAGCTTGATTTCTATGCCTTAGTTAATAATCTGTAAAATGGGATAATAATATTTACCTGTTTTGCTGGGATTTAACAATGATAAATCAATTGAAAAATATATTGATTGCTCCCAAAGAAAAGCCTCAAATTCAGGTATAAGTTTTATAATGAAGATTCTTTGCACAAATATTTATACCTCCTCCTTTAAAAGTACATTTTTGATTGATAATTCAGAAATAAACTGCTGGCCAGAAAGCTTTGGGGATAAAATCCAGTTAGTGTTTAAATGCTCAGATAAGGGTCTCACATTTTACTTCTCAGTGTGAAGATGTCATTTGAACCATTCTGCACACATGCATATTTCATCACCCAGGAACCATGAAAAATTAGGCTTACGTTCAGTATATTTAGATCATATAGTCTCTGACTGCACAAAATGAGATTTTTTTTTTTTAAATACAGTGAAGGAAGCAAGCTTAGAACACTAATCTGCTTTGTAAAACCTTTGGCTGATTAGGTGGGGACGGAATGATAAATGAGGCCACCTCAGCAGTGACCTGCTGTTAGACCACAGCTGCAAGGGCTGCAGCTTCCCCATCTACCTTTGTCAACA
>JAVSBS010029705.1:28451-40753 GCA_033124195.1 Coracias cyanogaster
AAATATATTCTGCAACTGAACACAAATTCTGTCTTCAAAAAAACACAGATTACTGGGTTTACCATCAGGATAAGGGGAACAAATCATGGTACACATGAGGCCAAAGTTTCCAGGTGTGCCTGTAAAACTATGTTCGGTTTTTCCTGGGTTAACATATTGTGTGCACAAAAAACAATAAAGATTAAGTTTAAAAGATTCACCCCAATGGAGACGAATCTTGAGTGCTGGCCAAACAAATGTAACAGAAAACTGAGCTCTTTATAAGCTGCGAGCACTGCTTCTTCACTGCCACAAGCCTGTTTGGCCATTTACACCTGTGCAAGTGTTTATAAAATACTACCAGGCAAGAAAAGGAAATGTTTACAGCTGGTTTTCCACCATGTAAATAACTACCTGCAACTGGTGTTAGACAATGGAGGGTCAAGCTTAATAAGGATAGTGAGAAAAAGAAGGGAAGTGGGAAAGGCCTACACCCATCACTGGAATCTGCGCATATAAAACAAGCCAGCAGTTTCAGCTGCAGCAGAAGACTGAAGCCAGACCTTGTCTGTTAAAAAGACGCTTTGTGCCCCAGAATTTTAACACTGCTTTCCATGAAGTTCCTAATTTTTGAAGTCAGCACTGTGAAAGCCAGGAGTGAAGTAAGTCTCCACCAGAGAATGATCTGTATTTGGTATCTAGGCTTTCCACATGCACCTTTGAAGCTGTTTACCACTGCAGACAAGCAGATATGTTACAACACACAACTGGAACTAACATGTACTGGTAGAGTTCCTGCAAGTGAGTAAATCTGGTGGGGTAGTTGGAATAAGTAAAGGCACACCTGTCAAAACCACACATTTCTCTTTTCACACGTGTTTCCTTGTGTACTGCTGTCCCCCCCAACATCCTGGAGTTGAGAAAATTCTCCATAAGACTCCCTAGTTTTGACATCTGATCATAAGTCTAGTGATTTCCCTCTTAGAAATGTTGGCACGTGTTAGAGGTCTTTCCTCTAAAAATGAAGTTAAACTCTTCATTAGTTTTAAGCAACACATTGAAAATATTAGAGGATATCAGGTTCACACTGGAAACATTTTTTTTAGTTTAGTTGTTAGATTTTTAAAATAAATTTTTAAAACTGTCAAAAACCCTGCTGCAGCTGTGGGATTAAAGTAGCTTCGTCAGCATTCACCCACAGGTCTGGTATACTCTGCACCAGTACAAGCTTTTCTATTGCTAGGAGAAGCTATACCTAAATGAGGATAATTTTGCCTGTGCAGGTATACCTTCAAAAAGGAAAGAGGAATGTTAAATCTTTTTAGGTCAGCCCTGCTAAAGAAAGAAGCCTGTCCTTACAGAAGAGAATAAATGACTTCAATAATCTGAACGGCCACAATAATAAAGGCAGTGCTATTTTTTCGTATGTGCAATAAATTATGTCTCTGCAGTAAGTATGGATTGGCCGAGTTATGGGTAGATAGAACAGTTATATATCAAAATAAACACAGGGTTTACAAAAAGATTTCAGGGAGGTATTCATGATTTTTTTTTTTTAAATTAAATAATATTGTTTACCTAAAATGTTCATGTGGCCTTCACTAACCTAGGACCGAAGTTCCATTTAAATAATACAGCTGTAGGTGACTTAAGAGAAAGTTTCAGACGATACAGACATTAGAGGCTAAGATTCCAAAATACTTTGGCTAATAGCGTCTCATGTTCTACTCCATAACACTATCTCTAGGTAATACTCCATTCCTTTCCCACCTTTTCTAGCTGTTCAGTTAGTGACCATTTAGAATGCTGGACATTAAATGTAACTCTAGTAAATATGCTACTTTTCTCTTCAGAAAGTTTGCTTTTGGGTCTGGGTTTCATACTAACAGAAGAGATTTTATTTCTTATTTTTTAATAATGGTTATATATTGTCCCATTCTATGACTAGGGCATGACTGAACTTCAGATGACTTTAGAGACTGAGTTTTCCAAGCTGAGAGTCAGTTCATGGAAGAAAGGTGAGAAGAAGCTGGTACCTGGGAGTGACAAAAGCCACAGAACAGTGATGAGAAAAGATGTTAGAGATGGATGAACTTTTGATGCAATAAGGCTCAAAAGGTGTGTGACCTTTAGAAGAGCTACTCAGTCCTGCTGAGCAAATATTTATTCATCTCATTACCTAGTGAGGGTTGACAAAAGGAAGACAACTACAGCATTACAACAGGCATTAGAGATGCACTGAAAAGACCAGTGTGAGCCAAAGGATTGAAGACTATCTAATGATAGGGGAGAGAAACCCTGAAGAAGGTAGGTCTGAACTAGCAAAGAAACCCACTCTGCAAGCTAAGCCACTTATTCTGCTAAATGCGATTGTTTTTTGTTCTTAAAACTGTGATCCCATTGTGGGAACAAAAATTATGGCACAAACACACCAGTCCTCCTCCATTTCTCCTCAGCGAATCAGTTCTGAGTTGGCTATGGAACCTCTCCTGAGTTCACTAAACCTCTACCTTCTAAACTTCCTGCTTTTTAAACAGCATCTTGAATACTTTTCCCATGCTAAGTTTACAGCTGTTCACTTACTCAGATGTTAAGCATTTTCTCTGTCTAATTCACACAAGTGGTACTTCCACCTGAATACCAAATAACAACAAACTTTTAAAAGTCACTTTTTAAAACCACTGCCCTCAGACTGACAAAAGCCCTCTGAGCTGACTTACATGTTTATTTCTTCCTGTGACTCCTTCGCATCAGAGGAATATTTGGGTGGTTGGAACTCAGTTCTCCATCTCGTGCACTGGCCCTGCTGGGCTGCTTTCAGCGTGTTCTTCCTCTCCAGTGAATCTTGGTGAAGTATATTAAAGTATTCTCCACCTCGCTTTACAGAATTGATATGTTGCCTGCCAAAAATCATTACAAGTTGGTCAGTGTTCTAAAGACACATTATCAAATTGATTAATTTCTTTTTTGCCTACTGACTTAATTTTTAACAGAGATTTCACATTCTTCTATCTTCAATAGTTCAACATCCTTATGCAATATGATAATAAAGGACAATTCCCCAATATGAACTGGGAGATCTTTCCCTTATCTCTTTTAGCACTACACAGGTTAACTATCAGATGTCTCAAACTCAGCATCACTTTGCCCACTACTTGATTTAAAAGCTTCCTGCCTAATTCCAATTTATAGCAGCCGGTTGACCACTGGGCCCCTAAATCATTTGTCACAGCCCGATAGGCACTGCCCTGGAGCTACCTGCAAGCTCCTGAATTCCACTTGCTGTCAGAGGCTGCATTGTTAGTAACAGGAAAGGTGCCAGGGAAGCCTGTGAGTGAGCTTAAGACAACATGTAGGCTATTAGTGCAAGAGAAGAAAATAAAGAAAAAATAAGAATGCACTCCCTGTAGGATGACAGCAGAGTGGAAAAAAAAAAAAAAAAAAAAAAAAAAGAAAGAAAAGAGAAAAAGCGAGCTAGGGCAGGGAAAGGGATCTTGCTCACAATACTCTACAGCCTTCAATTAAAATGTTAGCAAGAATGCAGCAGCTGATCCAAGTTGGACAAGTGTACTGTCTGGGTACAGGACGCATCCCTTTAAGTTAATGTGCTGGTGGCTTTCGAATCAAGTGTCATCAGACTGCATTGATTCTTTCAAACACAATCTAGGCTTGAAAGTTGGGCCTTATTTGTTTTGCTGACAAGTAATAACTCCCTTTTCTTACTAGACATGTCTTAAAGCACCTGAAGGTTATATAGGGTGCAATTTTCAGTCCACCAAATTCACCAGTCTCAAGGGGAGCAGTTTACTCCCTCCTTGCTTCCCTTGATGAAAAACACCTTGGACAATTTAATGGGTTTGGGATTGGGTTTTGGGGTTTGTTGACATTATTTTTTAAGTCCAGCAACTATTAATACAAGCCTGAAATAATTCCCAGTTCAGGTAGATAGCCTGTCTGCTAGATATTCCTGTACTAACTTCGGAGAAAAAAAAAAGAAAAAAGAAAATAAGATGTCCCTGATAAGAAATGCTGCATGCTTTAGAATAAACATAAGGATTTCACAGCTGTGCCAGATTGACTTAGAATTTTTCATAAGAACCTAGCATTTTCCATAACAAACTTCTCTTGGAATACTATAAAACATTTAATGGCCTTGAAATCTTGCTTTGTGTTCTTTCCCAGTAGTTTTCTCTCTCTCCTTTCTGCCAACTATCAAGGTATTTGTCTGTGAAAATGTTTTTTTCCCCTTCGGAGTGCATTTTCTACTTTTCTGCATGCACTAATGTAAGCATTCCCTCTTAAAGATCAACCCCCTGTTGTAGCTGTTTGTTATAATGCCACAAAGAGTGAACAACAAGGTTATTACACAAATGAAAGACAAGGGGTAGAGAAAGATAATTATAAACTAGAAGGTTCTGTTACGCTAACAGCCATAACCATTATTGTAGAAAGATACATAAATGGCAAGTACAAACAGTACTTTTTTAGTTTTACCTAATATAGAAGGCTTTACTATGCGTTTAGCAACTTCAATGATGTCTCTCATATTCCTGTAGGAATAGGAAACATTACGCATGCTTGTGAATTAATATTTTTAGTCTATGACTTCCTTGAAGTCCCAGGTACTACCAAAAGTATGTCTACAGTCCCCAAATATGGAAAAGGAAATAAAACAGAATTAGAGAAATGCAGGATATAAAAAAGCTGTAATAACTGCCTGATTTAAACAACGAAAAAAATCCTCTGATAATGCCATAGATTTATTTCTGGGATATTTATGAATGACCCTAAAGGTTCCTGGACTCCTGTCAGGAAAACAGTAAAATAAATCCGAACTGAAAATACAGAGGTGACCAACATACTTTTCTACACTATAGATTAACAGTGTATCACTGAAATAGGACATAAAATATTTATCCATTTAAACTGTGGCAGCACAATACCCTGTTTATACTGCAACTTAATAAATTTAGCTGGGCTGTGTATTTGACAAGTAGGTGAGAATCATTCATTAAAATGCAAATGTAATCCAGATGAAATTTGGAATACATTTATTAAAGTAATTGAGCTTCAGTTAACCGTAGTCACAACACAGATTTGCAACTGCCATTCACACAAAAGGATTTGTCTTATTTTTCTAATATCTTTAACAGCACAAAATTGAAAAGTTTCCTGAGCAGTAATAATGTACCATGGAATACTTCAAGTTTTCTCTAAAAGAATATAATTATAGATAAGGGTCAATGACATGTGCAAAGGAGTGACCCTGTAGTGTGTACTACATGTACAGAAACACGCGTATTTTTAGTGCTTGGTGTAACTATGTACTTATTAAATTACTCTTTAAATTCTGTAGGGACTCAAGGTCATCAGTTAATTGTAATACAATTCCATTAAAGTATTGAACTTCTACTGCTAAGATTTTACATTCTTGGTGCCTTTCTTTGAGCAAGAAATGACTCATAAAAGTAAGGAAATCATACATCTGTCTTGATTATAGTTTAGGCGCTAGAACAACATTAAGAGGCTATAATAATAATGCCAGAAACCTTTGCATCAGGGAAAGTCAAGCTAGATATTTACCCCATTTTTTACCTTCTGTTTAGATATACTTTACATTGGATCATCTTCACTAGTTCCAAGGAATCATATTAAGGATGTGTTTGTCCCGGAAGATTAAATTTTACAGTTAAAACAACCTCACTTCTACTTTGTACATAGACAAATTGAATGGGAGATGGTTTGCTAAAGGAATGACATGCACTCCTGAACACATAGCGCCAAATCCTTGCTCAGGGAAGCTGGTATAACTCCAGGCTGGCCAGAATTGCTAGAACATAGGGAGAAGGCTGCACACCCATGTGGCTGTCCCTCTACCAAGTGACTGTATTCAAGGCAGTGGGTGGTGTTACCAAGGTGCTCCAGCCTCATTAACTCTTCCTGCTAATCTCCCTCTGTCCCATTCCCTGAGGTGCAAAGAAGTTGTGGTCTATTTATACCAGCTTGATTATCTGTCTCTCTAAGGATAAACATCATATTATGATCACAGTGAACAAGAACTGTGAGATGTAAGTAAAATACATATATATCTAACAATTTAACTACATACATATTTCTCTGATCACAGAAATTGTTAGCCACTGTTTCATAAAATGGCTTGTTCGATTTTCTTATCTTTTTTGATATGAAGGCTGCATTCATTAAGCTAATAACAAAACATCTCCCGCTTCAGATGCTGCACAGAAAGAATGTAGCCTTTTCCAGAGGCTTATAGCCAACTGTAAATATAAATAAAACCAACACGGCGTTGCTCTGAAAGCCACAGAGAGCACAGGCTTTCTAAACGCCATTTCCTATATTTTCATGAAAGCACTTCAGTCTGCACCTGCAACAACTCCCTGCTAGAGCAGTAAAAGCTCCTCTTTGGGCACAAGGCCAGACTCTGCCGAGGGTGTTTCAAGGCAAATATCAGCTGGGCACTGCCTAACTTGCTGTACTAGTGACAAACTGAATATGAGCTGAGGTTTCCCAGGTGAAAACCAAGTGCAATTTTATGCCCATTACCTCTTAAAAGCATTCTAAGTAAATATTTTCTATAGCAGAAAAACTACGAAGAACAGTCCATTTCTGTATAAAACAGAAAGCACAGGAGGCAATAACTTTGAAACGACAGTAAATACAGCTAAACTATGTTCTGAACATTACAGACTAAACCCATGCATTAAAGCCAGTATAATTCTTCTAAACGAACACTTAGCACTGTTTGCACATGCCATCATGAGCTGTGATCCCATCAAAAAATCTCAAAAGAGGCTGATGAGTATTTGGATCCTGAAGAATTCAAAGAAATTTCTGCTGCAAGAAGCAGTGAGAGCGGCAAGCTTGCTTCCTTTGGATTATTGAAATCTATGCCCCAACCTAGTTTTAGGGGGCACTGTGGTATTGGAGTGTCTGTGGTTTTGAACATCTAATAAAATGGAAGTTCTGACAACCTGAAGTTATTAAGGATCCTACGGTAATCTCTACAGGAACGCAAGTGTTAACACCTGCATTCACATCAGATTTCAGTTGATTAAATGTTACCATCCTCACCACTGTTTCAGCTGGAATAGGATAAAAAAAGAGTATGTTGGGTGGATGTGCATTAACACACATCCGACTCCATTTGGGCCGTTGTTGTAGTAATTCTTATGTGTCCCTTAACTTTCTGACAAGGCACCCTAACACCTACATAGCTAATAATTGTAAAACAGCAGGAAATGCCAAGATAAAAGAAAATCCATATGCACACAGTGCTTTTCGTATTTACAAAGCACGCACAGAGCAATAGGAGAGCAAACTCTGCATTTCTTGTAAATTGTCAACAATGATACTGATTTATGCCAGTGGAGAATCTGTTCCATTCTCTTATCAGAGAGCTGCTGATACATATATACTGGAGCCACTATTTCACTCCGTTCTTTAGTGCCTGACATTCAGCGTTGTAATCTATGCCAGTATATACCAAATTTATTTACATTAAGACTGCTGCACACATTTCTTGAATGTTGCAAGGCAGTCTCATTGTAAACGAGAATTGGTGCACTGTTCACTTAAAATGTATTTATTTATTACAGGGTGCATACACCATCCACCTTCTGAAATTACCAAAAGCCATGGTGTTCAGTTTACGTTGTGGTAACCCTGAGCTAGCAAGTCCTACTATTGAGCTCCGCATTCAGGTCATGTCCTGAAAACTCAGCATGCGTACAGGAAAAAGCTTGCAACTATTCACAATTAATATGTAGATATGAATGTAAATTAATTATGAATTCTGGGTTGTTTACAGCCAAGTTAGAGTTGCAAATGTATACATAAGACAATGGAGAATCAGGAACATACTGGTTACTACTCCTATTTAATAGCTGAGTAATTACACAGTAAGAGCCAAATGAGTAAATATTCATACATCTAGTCATCTTAAATTTAGTGAAGACCAGATGATAATGACATTGAAATCTATTTCATGTAGTTACTAACCCCAGGAAACACAGATGTAGGTGATCATTTACCATACTGAACCATCAGCTGTTCTAATCAGGAACTAAAGAAGTACCATATCAACATCTGCCTTGAGTAGTTGAAGACTTACAAACAATCCAGAACATCCACATTATTTCAGATGTAGATTCCCATTTTATTCTCCTGCAGATGAGTACAATATTCTGTACTCAAATGTCTTTTAAAACAAAGCCAGGATCTACATAATGGGAAAGATTAATATTATCACATGAAAACCTGACCGTGAAATACAAGTCAAGAAACAAGTTTAAGTAAGACATGAGTAAATCTGTGGTATGTTCACAGAAGGTTGTGCAGCAGGAAATACAATCTTTAATAGTTAAAATAACATCCCATACTGCTGTAAGAGGTGTTACCAGGTGAATGTATTAAGGTATTGCTGCATATTTTAAGATGTCTCAGAGTGGTTTCAATTAACTACAAAGACATTAGAACATAGAGGATGCCGCTTCCGCTGTGAAGTGAGGCAGACCCTCAACTCTGAAAATGAGAAGTTCTGACACTGAGAAGCACAAACATGTATGGCTACCTAGAGGTACAAAAACCAACATACCAAAAACCAGACTTATTTTTAGTTGGAAAAGCAGCGTTCTCAACCTAGAAAGAATGGAGGGCAGCAATTTCTCTTTTAGGAAGTCCCAGAACACTAGAACATGCACACACTCCCACCCCTCCAGTTGTGCCATGGTGTAACTCCCATTCCTGTTCATTTTCAAATAACAGTTTGCTTTGGGGTAGGAACATTTAGGTTTCCAGCTCTTGGTCTCTCTGTAGAAGTGCATAAACAAATGGGAGTGGGGGAAGTACTTCCAGAGCAGCACAGAGAAGACAACTTTGTACTGATAAAGGGCAGAAAAATACATCTGTGATATTTCAAGACTTGACTTTAAATTCTTCTCCAAAAAGCTGTGGGCAGGCTATTACTAAAGCTTCAAAAGAAAAGAAAAAAAGAAAAAAAATCATCTGGAGATAGCTAGGCTTTTCATTTTCTTGCTCTAAGTTCATACAATGGCAACTTCATGTTCATATTACTGATAAAAACTCACCGCTTGTTCAGTGGAACTCAAAGAGGTCCCTGATGCTCAACCAGGGAATACTGCTGGTTCAAGATTTTCATGTGAAAGTAGAAACCACATCTCATGATCTAGTGACTTGCCTTACCACGTAAAGGTATTTACAGAGCAATGATATCTTACTACTAAATAATGGAAAACCTATTTTAAGTGTTAGCTTTATTCAAACATCCAGTGACAATGTGTCATTTTGCATCATAATACATGGGATTAGACTGTTGTGTTTAGATAGATAGTAAAATCTAATAAGCAATGAACTATTTCCACTTAGGAGATTTCAAACAAACATTTTTGCACAAAAGGAAAGGAGATTGAGACTCAAACGAACAGCCTGGAAGGGCAGACACGTTGATGGGAATAGCAGTCTTTCCAGTGATTGATGATAGAGATAATGATTCATACATCCGTACACTTAAATAGTTGTCTTTGCCCATGACTGCTGTCTAATTAATGTGAGCCATCATTCATGTGAAAGAAAATTTTTGCTTCTGGAAAAAAAAAAACCCTGCAAACTGCCAGCAGTGACAGTGCTAGAAACATGCCAATTAGAGTGAATTCTGCCAAGCAGCAAAAGGGCACAAAACACTGGTTTCCAAGCAACTGACGTTATGAAGTATTAAATACATTGGAAACTAATACTGGCAGATAAACATTTCACCTTCTCAGTTCGTACTCCCACAGCCTCTTCTTTGCTAAACTATACATTGCCTCTCCTCCCTGCTTTTAGAGACCCCACTGTGTCTTCCAGTACACCGAACACATTACGGAATGGCTACTTATCATAATCTCTAAACACTAATATCTTTGTCTGCATATATTAGAATACGATAGGTACAGATTCACAGGTGTGTACAGAGTCATAGCCAAACCTCCAAATATTAAAACAATTCTTGCTGTTTAAAATCTTCCAGTAGTGGCTGCCATTTCAATCATAAGATTTAAATGGTTTTGTATTAAAGTCAGCTACAAGGCCACTAGCAGGAAAAGAAGTAGGAGAAAGTGCTCTCTGGGTAAGTCAGTCTAACTATTGTTGCAGACAAAGAATGCATTAGTAGAGCTGGACTTTCTGCATGCAGAGTGACTTTTAGAGATCTGCCTTCAGGAAACTTGAACCATTTTAAAGAGCCATCCAGTTTCTAATTTAAAACTTAAAAAGCAGCCAGTTGAATACTGTTAAACTGCCAGCAGTTTGACATTTAGTTTTATTTAACTAGCACAGCACAGCAAAACAGATGCATGGGAGCCATTTTCTTCCAATGATGGGAAACGAAAGGCAGAGGCTTAGCACAGACTTTTTGCAGGTAAAGGCTTGACTGGCTCATGGACTGGAATGAACACTTTGCCTTTGGGCCTGCAGCTCAAAGCTGCGGATCTCTAGATGCCATTGGCTGAGGATGATCACAACTTGTCATTTTTACATGGGCATCTACACTTAGATGATAGTCGCTTCACAGTTCCCAGTTTCTATCACTTTTCCTACCTTCTTTTTACCCAAAGAAAGTATTTTCAGGTAGTTTCACTTGAAGCAATATGCTTATTTTTGTGGTGATGTTTAAAAACGGGTATTTCCCCGTACACTTGCATGGCCTTGGTGAGCGGAGTTACGTCTACAGAAGTGATTAATGGCAACCTGCATTTATTATGAATTAAAACCTGCAAGCTTCCAATGCTTTGGTAATCTCTTTTGTTGTGTAACTGTTCCTACATCTTTCTACAGTTTATCAGTTATAGAGACTTCTGCTTCCTAGTTCTCATACAACACATCCTCATGCAAGTGGGATTACTTAACATTATTTCTGGATCCCATTTACAGATGTCACTGGAAGAAAGCAATAAGAAAGGACGTCCCTCAGAGCTGAATGTCATTTCAAAGGGGCTGTGCTTCTTGAATTGGCTTAGTTTAAGCAAGAATAAGCAATATAAATGAAAACATAATTCTTAGCTCAAAGCTAAAGACATTTAAATGTTCAAGGACAAAGGTGAGATTTTTCCTGCCACGCTGTATTCCACTCACCAAATCTGACATTGGAAAGTACTTCGTCAAGCAAGTCAGAGCTACTTTGTGTCTACGTGGGCAGCCTCCACTTGAAATGAGATGTATTGATCTACAAAGGAAGAGGAATGATCACTATCTACAGATTTCCCAAATGGTTTTTCATGTTATACTGCACAAAGATGAGGAAATTCCTCCCCACATTTTAATGCTGTGTTTAGGTAAGATGGTATCTGAGAGCTGACAGCTATCTCCCTGCAGTGACTGGGCACAGCTCATCAGTAGGGAAGAGCTGGTACAACTTTCTACTTGGGACTAGTGACTGATAGTTTTGAAAGATGACTAGTCTGAGCAGCTTTGGTGTTATGCCATCATCCTCTTTCCTGTCATCATGAGGACTCAAGAAAGTACAAGAGAATATTACTGAGAGGAGGTATGAGGTCATAATTGTAAGGTTTATCTTCAGTTTAATTATGCTTTCTAACTGTACAGTCGAATAGTAAGCCTTTATGAATGCAGCAAAGTCTGTTCCAGTAATGACTCTTCAAACATTTTTGAGATAATTTGAAAATTCATACTGCTGTGCTCTGTCACTGTGATCATTAAAAAAACTTCCTCACAGTTTGCTCTGTTATACTCCTTCATACAAACAAGCTGCAAGATCACAGGCACTACTTCCTGTGAATATGTATCAATTAACGTCCAATTAAGACAACTGCCGGCTGTTCTTTTTCCGTCAAGAGAAGGAAAAGCAGCAAAAGCCAAATCCACAAAGATTGCTTGTATTCACTGACTCCATGCAGTATGTGTTACCATGCTGCTCTGCTAGCTTGACTGCTCTAGTTGAAATTAAAAGTTTCTGCCCCAGAGAAGAAAACTCCAGTTTTCTTCTATCTTTCTTGCATTTTCCACTCTGCTTTTTTTTTTTCTAAAACAGCTCCTTTTCTATAATCTGAATCTATAATAGTATTGCTGGCGTCCTTTGGTCCAAACCAGCACTGCAGCCATTCTCACTTGAAATTATCTTTTCCTGCAACTTCACATCTCAGTGGAAAAGTGTGAAGTGTGGCTATTGATGGCTACAAGCTGTTCAGAAGGGACAGGAGTGAAAGGAGGGGTGGAAGTGTTGCCCTCTACATTAAGAAATGGATAGACTATAAAGAGTTGTCCTAAACAATAGCCACGAGAAGGTCAAA
>JAVSBS010029705.1:40853-62247 GCA_033124195.1 Coracias cyanogaster
CGGTTTTAAGCTAAAAAAGGGTAGGTTTGGGTTGGACATCAGGAAGAAGTTCTTTAATATGAGGGTGGCTGATCACTGGAACAGGTTGCCCAGAGAGGTGGTAGAGGCTTCATCCCTGGAGACATTCAAGGTCAGGCTTGATGGGGCTCTGAGCAACATGACCTAGTTAGAGATGTCTCTGCTTATTGTAGGGGGGTTGGACCAGATGACCTTTAGAGGTCCCTTCCGACACAATACATTCTATGAATGCCTAGCACGTTTTCATTGTTAAAAGGTCATATGACACTCAAAAAACTTTCCAGGTTTATAAAACAAAATACATTTTAAAAACTCCACAAACACAAACCCCATAGTTATGCTTTACCTTTGATTTCCAGATACTAAGTCTGTTGGATATTTTTCTGCATACTGAGTCATTTGACTACTGTACGTTTCAGAAAGCATTACAGAAAGGTAGTTCATATTTCAAAAATCTGTTTCTCTGACTTTTCTCAAGCAAATATCTCCATGGTCATTATAGCTTGTATCACATTTTGTAAATAATATAAAATATGTAGGATTCATTATTTAATTGTCACAGTAAGCAGAATAAATTATATTTGGTTTGTTACAGGATCACTAGGGCTACAATGTAAAGAATGTGCAGTATTGCACAACACAACAGGCAAACTTCATTCGAGCATTTGTACAGACAACAGTGCTTTCCAGAAACTGGTATTCAAGTGACCACTGCCTGTACAAGAACAAAAAGCCACCATTTTCCCAAGTGTACTAAGCAGCTTTGGCTAATCCCTGACCATGTTAAACTTCTGATCTTCAAAAATCAAAAGGATGTACATATATCATTTACTGAACAGTAAATGTAAAAAGTAAATATGCATTGATCTGTGCAGTAGCACAAGATTAAATCTTCCCTTTCTTCATCTTGCATCTGTTTCGATTGTCACGGAAAATTTATGGTCAGGAATATTTCCACCCAGGCATTTGAAATCACATGGAGCTAGTTTTGAATGCAGCTGTAAATTAAACTTGTGGGACTAAAGAAGATGGCAGAGTTGGGGATGCTGTAACAGGTGGGTATTTTCTTGCTCATCAGCACTTCAAACTCTGCTTGGAGTATTAAAGTGAAGCTGGGTTCTTTCCATCTTCTGCATCAGCAATATAAAGGATTCTGCAAGTCAGATTAGATATTTAAGAACAATTGCACAACTGCACGATCCTCTGCGGGTGTGGTGCAGGTACAACTGATCAGGATGTAACAGACAATTCTGCTGACTATGTACATAAAGGAATATAACCTTGTTTGTCCCTTTAGATGCATTGGATTCTGGAGGTAAGAAGAGAGAAAAGACTAAAATCTGTGGTTTTAATCACTCAAAGAAAAGATATGATATCAAAACACTAGGATCAAATTATTCACATCATTAAAAGTCTACATTTAACATGATTTTGCAGATTGTATTACCATTAAAAATTCAGTGAAAGACAAATGTGCATTTATCATAATGTGGTGTGGGAAACAGAAACGTCTTCAGTTAAAAGTCAGCTAGACTAAACAGCAGCTGTTGTAGGAAACAACTGCACTCACCCAGAGCAATGGGCTGCATCTCTTAAGAAGTCTTTCCCTGAAGCTTCTAATTTAGCAGGCCAATTTTGAAAATAAAACTCAAAAGTAGAAAAACAGAGGCATCAGTGAAATCTAGAAGAATACATAAGTCATTTACTTATCCGAGACACCCAGGTGCCAATTCTAACTGTTCTGTTGATAATCTTACATCCCCAATTTCACTTTCATAATTTACCTATGAGAGTAATAATATTTATCCACCTAATACCTAGCAGTGCTGCAGAGATGAATAAGACAATGCTTGTGTGTACTTGAGTGCTGGGTATTGTAAGATTTATTAAACTAATATCCCTAAAAGCATAGCGTAGTGCTAAGATTTAAAAAAAATAATAAAGAAGAAAAAATATGCCCTATATGTAAAAATTAATATATATTTGCTCTCTGTAACAACAGCAATCCTCATTCACACCCTGCCACCCATACCAATCTAAAAGTTGTAATTTATGCAGTGAGTTTAGTTCAGAAACTTTGCCTATTTTCCAATCCTAAATTACAGTTTTCTCAAAGGGATCAAGTCAGATTTGCATGAGGGTACATAAAGAGTCAGGTGCTCAGCCAAGAGTTAGGATCACTATCATGACACTTCATTTATTCCAACTGTAAGCTGTAATGAAATGAGCAGTCCAGCTTGCTTCAGCCAAATGTCTACAAATCAATTTGCTAAGATTTTAAAAATAAATCCTTTTAGTACCAACAGTGATGGTAATTTTTATCCTTACGAACACTCGCAAGTAATTTTTGTCCTACTCATTTGAAAATAATGTAAAGCAATCAAAAGCAACTTCCAAGCACCTGCAACTTGTATATCAAGAAGTAAACTGATCTTTGGCAGGTTATCATCAAAAGAAATTTAACTTGACCTAATGGAGACAATTCTACTGAAATTTAGCAATGGACAATGAACACAGGTAGTCAAACATAACTAACAGTGCATTTACGGCAAAAGCAAGCCATGCTTTAGTAAAACGGCTTATCCAGCCTTCAAAGTACACAGCATTTGTTATTTTGTTTATGGTTTATTACTATTTCTGGCCAAGTTTATCAAGTGAAACTTCAGTCAAGATGAATTAAAGTGAATAATAAAAAAGAATTGGGGCAGAGAAGGATAAAAGGGAAGAATGTGAAATTTAATGTTATCATGAGTAACTAGGATAAAATTTAGGAATTGCTCTGATGCAGCAATCTAGGAATATTTTAAAATATTACACATTATTGCAAAATGTAAACTTCAGATTTCTCTACAGTACTGCATGCAAAGAAGCTACTTTTTTCCAACTTCCTTGAGTTCTGTGCAGTTACAATCTCAGCCAGACAATGCAAGAGCCTAATTTGTCTTCAATATATTATGCTAATGCAATATCATGTGTTCTCTTGACTGCTGTATTTGTTTAGATTTAACCTAATTATTACATTTTTATATAGACGCCTGTCTTATTGCAGCCTCCTTTAATCCAACTATTTTTATCAAGTGAACGCTCTTCAAAGACTTAAAAGTCTAGCAACCTTGTAAACACTCGTGTAATCTGTGCCCTGCTGGGGCTGGCAGTGGTAATTTGTCAGCTTTATTTGCAGCAGGCTGTAACTAAACCTTGCCAGATGTAAATCATCTTTTTGTACTACTGCTTGCTTGTTTCACTTGCAAATGAATCTCATTTCTTAGCTTAGCACTCACATCAGGAAAGCTAGAAGGTTCTGGGAAAATTTAGAAACCCCTAGAGTCACCTACTGCAAGGCTTATTATGCAGTTTAGCAACTGTTTAAGCTAATACTGAGAAAATAGAGTGAATGGTCTCTGTAGGCAAGTTTGGAACACAATCAGAATACGTGATTGCAACAGAAAAGCATATTGAAGCCTCAATCTTGTCAACTTAAGCACCACCTGCAGTGACTGGTGAAACATGAGTGACAACACAGCCTAAGTACATCTAAGAGTACGAGTGCCTAAATAGGAGAGCACTCTGAGAAAGCCGATTCCCAATAGGCCTCCCTGGATTTTGTTTTGATTTTGTTTTTAAATGAGATCATAAAGAAATGCCCTGCTGAGATAGAAGTCTGTTAGGTTTGGTGGTAATAGAAGATACTTTCTAGGAAAAACATGCACGCCAAGCTACTACCCATGGTCAGTCTGGTAAAATAATGGTTGCTTTCCAAATGTGGCTACTTAAAATGTATGTAGTATCTGAAATCCATACCCTATTATAACAGCTCACTACCATCACATCAGGGGCACGAAAACCTATTCCTTCCATGTCAGCATCTTGCCGAGACTCCAGTTGGTATGAGTCCATGTGGGTGTTTCTACAGATATTTTCATTATGATTTTTCTGTCACATAACAGATATTACATGTCCTAACATTGCTCATTTTTGATTCTTATCAAATCTTGGCATAGCACTGTGTCATGCAAAGGACTGCAAAGAAGTAACAAGCACCTTTATAAAGAATGCTAAACCAATATAGAGTTGATATAGGAAGAGCTACAGCATTGACAACATTTTGAGTATACATACTTTGTAATTCCTCCTTTAGAGGCTTTATCTTTTCTAAGCTGTTAGTATGGTTGATTATCTCACCTATAATCCAACTACTGCCACCGCAGAACCAAAGACTTCTTTAGCCTTGATGGGTCCATTTCTAGGTGCCCTGGATTCCCTTACCTTGAGTGAGCTAGAGCTTTATTAAGAGTCCTCAGCTCCTTTCCCGTTTCTCTGAATGGCGAGAGCCTCTTCACTGGTTCTGGTGGATCAGACTAAAAGGGATCAAATTAAAAATAGTTATTATGGTATTAATTAAGAGTTGAGCATAGAGAAGGTACATGCAGTCTTGGGGTTCATTTTTAATCACCAAATATTTTCTGAGGTGGTCATCACAGGGGACAGCATTGTGCCATTTCACAAGCACGTAACCAACCCTTGCTGCTGTGCGTACGTGTTCCAACAGGTTTTAACTCATTGGCCAACTTCAAGTTTGACAGAGATCCTCACAGGCAGTTAAGCACCCATGAGCTTCATTAAACTATGAGATAGGAAGAAAAGATTGTTCAATGGCCTGGTCTTAAGGAATGACTGCTGTGAGTGCTTATGCATTAACAGACTACAAAAAGCTTGCATGGGAGAGAAATCTTTTAGAAGTGCCAACCCAGAAAAATTTTCAATCAAACTCAAAAGAAGGAGAATGACATTTGTAAAAAACAAAACAATAAGAAAAGCTCCACAGACGTAGCTGGTTTGGGAGCATAGAACATAATGGCTTTATTATTTTCTCTCTCTCTCTTTTAATAAGTGTTCAAACCAAGTCAGCAATTTTACATAAGGGAATTAAAATCACCTACTTAGTACATTGTTCAAAATTGCCTGCAACATTTTTTGTTCTGAGCAGCTATGGAACTGAAATACATGGGAGATGAAAACTTATATTTGTTGATGAACTAGCTCTGGCTTAGCAGTACCCTTGGGGTTTCCAGAGAACAGCTGCATCTATTTTATAGATTTCTGAGCATATGCAGTGGTTTTGCATGTGTTAGGTAATAAAACATGCAGCTGAGGCAGTGGTCAATGTGCAAAACGTGCATGGCCAGACTGCTCTCCACGGCGAGGCTGGTGTGCAGACACTGAGGGATAGCCTCAGGTGTTCCTTGAGGCAGTTCTGTGCATTTCGTAAGTGTCCTAAGGTGTCCAGAAAAATTAATTCCTTGTAAAGGGAATAAAGAACATCCTTTATTGTGGTATCACTGAGCTGCAATCACCATTTCTTAGTACATTTTTAACTTTCTGGAAAGCTCAAGCAAAATGAAATACTTATTTTTAATGAGATGTATAGATAAAAGTAATTGTAAAAGAGAACTGAAAAGATATAAATGATAAACAAATGTGTTGGTGGAATGTTTCCGGTACCCAGGCCAGAGTGCTTCTGCAGGTAAGACAATTGGCACAGCTGCCCCTTCTAGCAGGACTTCCACAAAGCACATCTTACTTTCCAACTTTGTTATCGTCCAACAAATCTGACTGATTGGAGCTAGGTAACAAAGGAAGTTAAATGTTATGGCGTGATAGGTAAGATATTACAGTATGCTGAAAAGTCAGGATAACAATTGTGCTTTCTTTTGTAAAGAAAAACTAAAAAAGGAATTTAAAAATTGTTAGTGTTAATTTACAGTTTCCATATAACTGCAAATGCACCATCCTTTTTCCTGTGTTTACATTTTATTCTTCTGTTTTATAAAAATAATAAAAATTATCAAACCAACTGCCTGGCAATCAGTTTTGTTCTAAAGAGAAAAAAGATGGATCAGATACTGAATCAGCAAACAAAGACTACATAAGATTAAAAAAAAAAAAAAAATCAATCTTTTTGCAGGATTGTCAAATAAAATTTGGGTAAATTGTTAAATGCATACAGAGAAAATAAAATGTATTTTAATTCAAAAATTTTATTTATATTTACAAGGCTTAAATTGCTTTGGGAT
This sequence comes from Coracias cyanogaster, assembly GCA_033124195.1. Taxonomy (NCBI): domain Eukaryota; kingdom Metazoa; phylum Chordata; class Aves; order Coraciiformes; family Coraciidae; genus Coracias; species Coracias cyanogaster. The sequence goes on from JAVSBS010029705.1 coordinate 46,946, forward strand.
AGATAGCCACAGACTACACTAACTCTGCACGGTTGTATGACTGGCCTAAGTGCATATCGCGCAGAACATACACTTGGGTGGTCCGGGATGAATTAGAACAGACTCACCACAGTAACTGTTCTGTGCTGACCAAAAAGTGGCATTTAAGTAAAATTGCCTCCAGGCCTTTGAATATTTAAAATTGTAGATTAAAGCCACAGCAGGCAAACGCTGAAAAAACAGGTATAAGCTAGATCTTCAACAACTGTTAATTCGTGCACCCAAAGGAACACGTTTTTGAGATCTAAGGATGTGCAGTATTAACCTATGTACTTTAATAAAAATACTAATTCTTGAAATAAAAATAATTTTGAATGTATAGCCATTTCGGTGCTGAATTGTAATATAGTTTAAAGGTCAGTCTTCTAGACTTGATGCATGGAGTATCTAGCACAGCTAAACTGAATTTTCAGAACACTTTTTACCAAGTTACAATAGGACTCTACACCTCACTCATCAGCAATTATTTTCTGACACCTTCAGCACGAGTTTTACTAGGTAAAACCTATGAAATGTTCACCAGTCAGCAAAAAACTGGTTCCTTATGACAGCAAGGCCTTGAATTCAGAAAACATATCTATACAAATAATGAAAACATGATGTTTGTCTGTTGCCTTCTTTAACTCCAACTTGAAGCAAAGTTTCACTAGTAGTCTCACCTGTGGATTGAAAGAGTACTTGCTAGTAGTAGCCTCAGCCACTTCTTTGCGTGGTTTTTCCTGTGCATCTTTTTTCTCTGGTTCCTAAATATGAACAAAACCATGTACCTGTATTTGAAATACTGCTAGTTACCCAAACTGTAACCGGTCATAATTTTCAATCTTAAGTAGTGTAAATAAAATTTTCAACAAGTATGCAAACTAAAGCAAAAATAATGACAGGCTATTGTAGGAACTTAAAATGTCACTAAGTAACTTCGGTGCACAAATAGATTCTCATGTGAAGTACCTGCTGACAAGCTACTGTGCAAAATGCATATGTGCTTTCTAAATTACTATGCTTAAATGCTTAGAAAATGTAGCTTTTCTGCTGGAAGGCTGTTATATAGACTACTGTGTCTAACAGAAAAAGAAAATCCAATTTCTAAAACCAGGAGTAGGAAATTACTTACCTGTAATTGCTCTTGCCTGGAGATACACACTGTGATAGAACACTATTCTTGGGTCGGTGCTTTCACCCACAAGGAAGGCACAGACTCATAAAAAGCCCTGAAGTCACACACAAGCACACTTTTAGAACTCCTTCAACCATCAGTTTATTCAACTGGAAGGAAGACATTATTCCCTCCTATTAAAAAAAAATTGTATAGATAGATTAATGAAAGACTTTAGATCACTCACTGCATGGTGCTCAGGATAAAAGGATGTGAAAACAGTAATTCCTTTCTGCACTAGTTTTAGATCAAAGACCTCATTTATTGATCTCAAGCAAGCTGGGGGCCCTCACAAGTCACATCCGTGCTGTCAGGGCAGAGGCAATGTACAAAAAAGGCTGCGCGGCAGACACTGGGTTGTGGATTAAATATTTGCTATACTGTATAGCTTTTACAACAGAGCAAAGCCTGGAAATATTCAAGTATTTTCAAAAAATTAAGAGGAGAGCATTTTGCTTGTTGGAATCTTGACTGGAGAAGACACAAAATTGTTTCCAAATTTATGTTCCTATGTAACAATTCAGCAGAACAAAGGTTCAAAGTGTAAGGAACAGTGTCTTTGCTCACTGGAAAACTGCAAACACCAATGTTGTAATGTAATGACTGAGGACACACAAACAAGTAGAGAACTAGGCAGGGAAAGCAAACCCAAACCCAGAAACGGTACTAAGAGCTAAGCAGCTGGAACAGAAAGATTTTCTGCAGCCAGAGTATAAGGATGAACTAATGAAATGTCAGGTAGAAGTCTGAAGGCTCCACTATTTGATGCAATTGTGGTGCACTTGACCAAAACTGGTCAGCAGCAGAGCCAGATGGCAAATTGACACTACCCAGGAGCACAGGCTTTGCAGAGAGCTACCAGCAAACCTGAGAGCCCACCTCAGTGACTGAGAAAAACTCATTCACACACTGAACAGGAGAGGAACTCATCCTTCACCTGCAGGAAGTGCTCATCAGAGGATATTACTGGGCATAAGCATGCATTCAGTATGTTACACTGAACATAAAAAAATACAGGGAAAATAAAAATCAAGTATTTGTCATTACAGAAATTTAATCATCAATGTTCAGTATATTTTTTCCAGAAATCAAAATTATTTATTTTAATCATTTGTAGTAAGCAGTAGATTCCGAATACTAAATATCTTTATCTGTGAAAACAGGCTTTCAAAAGTAGACTGGATTTTAGAAATCAGTTGCCAAACCAAAACCTTTAATAGAAAAATTTAAAAAATCCAGTATAAGATGTCTGAAATAGTTGTAATTACAATCTTATATATTCCTGAACACAAACAATCCATCCAGAACATAAATAATGCTTAAACACAAATAATTACTTATTTTCTCTGATTTACCCTTCTAAATTTCAGAGTACTCTTGAAGGCAGAAAGGTGTCAGTTCGGTGGAACAGAAGACTGTATGTGAAACACCTGCAGAGAAGCTGGTTCAGAAGCAGTTTGGTTTTGAGACTGGAAAAATTTTCATATTAGGGGCAATATTTAATTTGTATCAGGGCACACATTTTTTGAGAGTACAATGAGAAATCCAAGGAATTCTAAGTATTTGGACATCCTTCAATCTTCTTCCTCCTTTTCTGTTACTATTTCCATAAGGCCATCTTCTCATAAACTGCCAGGTTGGAAGGGAACTCCGGGATCATCTGGTCCAAACTTTCAATCTTCTCTGCATTGCATGGCTACCTGTAATGCTACCACATGTAACCACCACAGCATCATCCCACAGCACAATGGGCAGCAAAACCAAACCCCATAAACTTGTGTCACTTTTCTCATCATCTCTGCTATGGGAATAGCACGCAGCAGACTGGCAGTGGTGGGACTTTTTTTTTTTTTAATTTCCTCCCCATGGTCAGCCAGCTCTGCCAGTTCATGAGGCAAGGAGAAAGAGCTGTGAACCTTCCTAACCTTGGCACAGTTGCTCAGGGAGGGAGGTATCACACACAGCCCCCCCCACCCCGCCCCCTCAGGCACCCGTAATGCGATTCAATCAGCCTTATGACAGAAGCCAGAAGGGAATAGCTTCCTTTTATACAACATTATCTTTCATTACAATGTCATGTATCGAAAAGGTGCAATCTGAGCTCAAAACAGTAACAGTACATAATCATAGAACAGTAGAACTCTTTAATTTGCAGTGGAGATAAAAAAATGGGAGAAAACAATACTGGTATATCTAATTTGTTAAACTCAACAATCTATTATCATGACAATCTGAACAATCTTTAGAGTTTGAGTGCTGAGGATTTTTTTTTAGTGTTTCCAACTTATTAAAACTTTCATGATAGTTCATCTAATTTGCTTTTAAGCCATCAAAAGCTTGTTTCAGTGATCATTTCCTGCTTTCATTATAGTGAAGTAACAAAATCTCATACAACTCCATATGTAAGAAACAATAATTTAAAAATAAAATAAAAAAAACCCCGTAATATATGAAACAATCTTAAAGTGAGATTACATGAGGAAATGACCCAAAAGTTTTCCATGAAAATGGTTACAGTCATTTTTTGTGAGCTCACCTCCTGCAGCTTTGAGTGCAATGAACTACAGCATGACTGCAGCAGGTGGAGCTCGATGCCATTGGATTGTCTACAGCTCCTCTCCTGGCGACCTAGATGCCACCCTTCTCAGGGTTACCACAGCTGGCTAATGGCTAGCAGTTCCTGGCATTCCTGCTCCCTGCCTTGGACATCTCTTTCTGTGTTGTCTTCATCATTAGAAAGAAAATTGAAGGTTCTTAAAGTATTTTTGGATGAACAAAACCTTTTGAATAGCTTGTTTCAGTTGAAAACCACTGCCTGCAGGCTCTAGATTTCATCCTAAATTCCCAAATTCTCCCACTTTCTCTTCTAAATAATTCTGGAGATTAAAAATTGTTCAACTCTGACAAATCAGAGTTGATGACACCTGTTATCTTTGTAGATGTCATTCGGCAAATTTTGAGAACTTCCACTTCTCCAAGTCTTCCTGAGGAAACAGTCTGAGTTGGCGGTGGGTACGTTTAAGCTGGTGAAAGAACTTGTTTCCTTTGCAATCCCTGAATTTTTTTCATTCGGGGTAACTCATTAAGTTTATATGTTATTGTCAAGAACAGAAGATTGACACACCTATTGCACTCTTCTTCCTTCTCATGTATCACTTCAACAGGAGCATTATGATTACATTTACAAACCGTGAATGTGTTTTGATGAAAATACACCAGCACAGCCTCATCACAAGCCAACATTTAGTCATCCAAATGCAAGATCAACCTGGTGAAATATATTTTTTAATTTTACATAACTGTGTAGAAAGCTTTTGTGAAGCACTACACGGAGATGACTACTGCTGTTCTACAGGTGGGATTCTAAATGTCGAATTTTAAAGGCAGTATTCTCGACAAGTACTCAGGATTATTTCTTCCTATGTCGTCTTTTCCTGCTGCTGCTCAATACTGACCCGTTCTGCCCTTTCACTAGAATGTGGGAATATGGAACAGACAACAGGACCAAAAGAGAATTTTCAATTAAACACAAGAGGCTTTGAGGCAAAGGACTTCACTGGGAATATACTGCAGAAAATTAAGATTTCTTTAACAGTAATGCTATCCTAGTGCTTCAGCTTAAAAAAAAACAAAACACAACTAAATCTGCAGATATATTTCTATCTCAGCATCAAAGACAGGATGCTTGATTTGTTAGGGTTGTGCTGTACCATATCAATAATGCAAAGCACTTTGCAGTTGAGAATCTCTGTTGCCAAGGGGAGCACTTGATAAGAGCTATTGCAGCAGCTTCTACCCTTCGTCTCTGGTCAGAAATGGTCCTGGTATAACAGAAAGGGGCACTCAGACCATTGTTTTACCATGGGTAGGTTTAATGAGTGAGGGAGTTCCACTCCTGTTATGTCTCCTCCTGCGCTCCAATAAACACATTACTGTCAATGTAGACACATCAGGAAAATGGAAGGAGACAGCTGAAAGGGGAGAGAAAGGTTGTCTGCTAGTGAAGGCATGAGAATGAGATTTGGAATAAGTAGATTCAATTTCACTTCTGTCAAAAATTTTCTCTGGCATCCTAAATAAAATATTTAACACCTTATCACAGCTAGCAGAAAAGTGTTGTGTTTTTTTTTTATGACTACAATGAATTTTAGTACAAACTCCACAGATCATTGTGCCTCTACTCCCCACGTCTGAAATGGGAAAAGCAACACTCCTCTTTCATTAATATCTGTGAAGTACTTAGATATCACAGTGATGGGAAACCTATGGACAGAAATCCTGTTGTTTTCATAACAAATGGTCTCTGGGTAACATGCCAGAAATTTAGGTACATTCAAGACTCCCAAAGCCGTTTATTCACCTTTTTGGTTGCATACTGGCAAGGATAACATTACTCACTCAGCCTTAGCTAATGTCTTCTAGATATTTTCCCCTACTGAAGTCAGAATTACAAATGTTTTTGCCAAATCTTCTTCCAGGAGACCAAATGTCCCAAAGACATTTTGGATTGCCAAAAATCCATTCTGCTAGAACTGAATGTAATCTGTGTTAAACTGAAAAAAGAAAGTCCTTTTGTGCCACAATACTACTTCTTTCTTACATTTAGCAGAGTTTAAAATAGATTACAAATGTGCTGAAAGCAACCTTTCAGGCACGAAGGACATTAAGAAAGTAGAAACATCTGCAAACATCTCTAAAAAATGAGTTTCTTACTTCTGCTGGTCTAACAGGATTTCTTATTGGAATGCTATGCTAAAAACATGAAAGTTCATGAACCAAGGCAGAAGTACCTAATAAAATTAGCAGATCGATATCTGCTACAGCACAGAGTCTCTATTCAATCCAAAAGCTACAAGCAAAAAAAGAACATGCTATTCTGTTTTATTTCATAGCGAAACCAAAGTTAATTTGAGAAGGAGCTGGGGGAAGACACAGCTGGAGAGCAGAGTTACCAGCCTCAGGAAATTCACGGAAATGTAATTGAGAACAAATTATCTCTTTAATTACTTTTGACCAAATCAATAAAAACCATGGAATAAAAAGAATGATGACTGCCACCTGGTAGAGGACAAAACACCAAAGTTGAAAATTACCACAGAACTAAAAGACAGCCATGTTAAGAACAATCACAGCACTTCTCTTACACAAGAGAGAAAAAAAAAGAAAAAAGTGAAGGATATTAGTTCAATAAGTAGCACATGCAGAAGCTAATGTTTGGTTTTGGCCGCTGCTCACTCTTCTCAGCTGTGAAGGTTATTGACTCCTTACCATGTTGTTTGAATTTCAAATTGTCCCATCATTATTCAAGGATCAGAAAAAAACCCCAACAAACCACAGGACGTCTTGTTCCCTTCTGAACTTCCATGGTTTCCCCCATGCTGGCTTTTATTTACTGAAGAGAAATGTAGGAATTATTCAAGTCTAAGGCACAGCACTTGTTCTTGTCAATGTGTTAATAAAACAGAGCAAGATCTTACCTCTCCTTTGGCTTCATTCCCAGATATGAGTAGTAGTACTCACACCTGGAGGTCACAAATGTGTAGCTAAGCATGGCTGGCTCTGAGTGTGATGGATGGGACAGTCTTCTGGCTAGGCAGAGATGGAGGGACTACAGGGGCTACAATGGCACCCAGTAGCAGAGAAGACTCCAAAGCCTGCCTATCTATAACACTTACATGCTCCCCATTACTATAGCAGTTTAGCAGTTTGCCACCTTTAAGGTATTAATCCTCACAACATGCTTGTCAAGTAGGAGTGTGCCCCTTGTATATATGAAGAATGAAGGTAGAACAAGATAAGTGACTTGTCACATAAAATATACACAGGAAGAGCACAGAGAAAGCAGGTCTGCGAAGTCAAAACCTTACATCATAGTTTGGGAGCCCCAGATTCCCTCCTACAGTCTGACTGAATCTTAGCGCATCCGTCACTGTCACTGGAGAACATTAAAGGAGGCAAATTTCTAAACGTCCTCCCTTCTCAATCACATTTTAGTTTAACATTCTACAACTGCTCTTTGTGTGGGTATGGAACAATGAAGTTAAAGCGGATTTCAGATGTGCCATTGACACCTTGCCCTCTGCCTTTTTCTCTGTCTTATCACAACTCCTCATGGACCTTAAGATCTTCAGTTTCAGACAGTTCCTTTAGAAGTCTTGGCATTTATATGAGCAGGACAAACTGTTTATTTTATGGGCCAAGCAAAAGAAATTCCACTCTGATATGACCTTTGCTTGGATTTGTTCTTGGAGGGAAGCAGAGTGGCCATTTTCCATCTCCAGAATTTTGCATCTAGATTCATAGTGAATATGCTGAGATGACTGGCTCAAACTGACCTGTCAGTGAACTCTTCACAAAGTGTCTGACAGTGATTATCTGCTTTATCCGGCTTCACAGTAGAGCCAGTTTTGCTTGAGATGAAATTCTATTGTCTCCTAAAAACTAAATTTCACAGCACCAAGAAAGTAGCATCAAGGCGGCCAGTAGCTAAGCACTGATTTTTCTAGGACATGTTTCTGCTTCTTTCTCACAGGTCCTTATAGTCAGGAGTTACTTCAGCTGACAACGGCAAAGGACTGCAAAATGCTCAACTGGCTCAGGAGCCTGAGCAAAGTACGCTACAGTATAATAGTCTTCACACTATCCTATGCTGTCCAAATAGCTTAAATAAATGTTTCACAGAAGTACAATTAGAATTAGCAAAAATAGAGGCCTTAAAAACAAATAGTCAAAGGTAAAGAAATTAGGAAGATGGTAATATATATCTCACTGATCTTTAAATAGGAAGCTTTCTGAGAAACACTCTTTCCCTAGCATTAATCAAGTCCTTCTTCCTGTCCTGTCCAGCTTATACCTTAAACTCACACATAGACCAAGTCCTCCGCAGAAGGGTAGTGTGTCCTTCCAGTCCCACCAATGCCGATTGTGTAACTTCTACACAATAGACAGAAGACACAGGATGGCAATGAAGCCTCAATCCAGCAAACAGAGTGCCCTTGTGTTCTAAAACCACGGTCATGTTAGCTACTATTTCAAAATTATTGATAATTCAGTGCTACAACACAATTTCCCCCTCCAGGAATATATGTCTTATTGTTTTTTAATAAGTCTTTTTAAAACGCAGACATGTTAAAAAACTTATTTACTTTTTCAGTGGAACAGAGCTGACTTTTACTAGAAGTGCCATCATTGGCCCAGGAAAAAAAGCAATCTCAGAAAAACTAGCTACTTCCTATTTCACTGTCAGATCTGCAATGGAAAAAAAAATTCCAAGTGACAACAATGGAGACAATGCAGTAAGATCTTCTATGTAGCCTGAGGTATATAAGACTGGCTTTGGAGTCTTTATTCTTATACGTTGCTGTAGCCCACTTAGTAATGTATTTGGGGCCAAAACCATTATCATCGCTGCATCCACTCCCACCGAAATGCATTCTCTGAGGTCCTGGGAGCAAACATGCACCACTCCTGCTGGTTTTGTCGATAAACAGAAAATCTCATTCTGCAAAGACTGTTAAGCAAGCATTTTTCATGAGATCTAAAATAATTTAAAAACCCAACAACAAAGAAAAACACATTAAAAAAATATAACATGACAGGCTCCCTGGCACGATTTTCTCAAACAACAGCTGGCCGAGTATGCCAGACTTGCAGGAAAGAGCTGGCTGTGCTTTATAAAGTACATTATTTCAAACAAACCAGATCTCAGAGCTCCCTTGATCTTAAGAAAGAAAAAGTCTTTTTAGTTGGCTTAGGGACAGGAAAACTATTGGTAGAATGAGCAATTCATTATGGTTAAATTCACCTCTGGAAGGAACTAGGAATGCATAAGCAAGCCCAGCTTTGCCTTATAAACAGAACGCAGTGAATCAGTCCCAAGAATTTCTATCTCAAGCTCTGACACTGTTACTTTCATAACCTCTTTTAGAAAACCTCTTTCATGCAAGAAAGTTGAGTTCAAAATTATCAGCTTTAAGTGGGTGATATTGCTTTACCGATGTCTCAGAACACCTAATAGCTTATATTAGTAAGGTTTATTAGAATTCACTGCATCCACCTGTATTTGAGTATTAAAAAAAAATACAAAAAAAATGGAGAAATGACTTAGTAAATTTTCCTGGCACTTAGAGTCAAATTACTGGATGTTAAGTTCCTAATTATGTGAGTTAGCTGTGTGTCTACCCAGCACCGATTTCTAGAATGTCTCAACCTGATGAGGCATACTTATTTTTTCCCCACATAGAGCCAGCCAAAGGCATCTAATATGAACAATGACTTGTTAGAAGCCTCATGGGGGCCAAGGTTAGCTCTCTGGGCAGCCAGACCCAGAATCAGTTCATGCCCTGCATATAAGGACACAGTGGTTTTCAGAAACAGTTCTAGGCAGAATGGGCAAGACCAATGGAGGCTGGGAACAGCAACGCCATGGAAAACCACACATTTATTTAATTAGATGTCTCAGCTTCCAGAGGTCTATGACACTGGTTGCTCACAGAAAGCATCTGCAAAACTTCAAACTTCGTAGCCAAACAAACATTTATTTTCATACAAGGCACTAAACTAAAAGTGGTTCAAAATGTATTAATCATTTCCATGATTAAGATTGGTTACTCTCAGCTGACAGTAGAATAAGTTTAGCTGCTTGTTTGTGGGCAACAGAAGAGCTAGAACTGCAATAACCAGAGGTCTAAACCGCTATGATTAATTGTTGTTTCAGATTGCATGACACTATTTGCTTGCAAATAATACGTTATAATGAATTTTACCATGATTCCTCTCTAGAGAAAAGCTGTGAATAACTGGAATAGTCATGGTGGGTTTTGCTTGTATTTTTATACTCATGAGACACAAAAACAAGCCAATAATCTTCATCTCTATCCTACTCTTTACCTCAGCATAGTGAAAAGAATGGACATTATTGAACTACTTTCACAGTAAAACCTGAAAAGGGGTTTCCTATTCAGGTCTCCTATTAAGGGCTGTGCAGAAGAGATCCACTTTGGACTTCTCCAGTTATAGGTAGTTTGATCAGAACTAAGCTAGGCAGCTTTCAGTCACATCAACACACATACTGACCAAAGCCCTGTTGTGGTCAACCATTTCTTTGGCCCACATAGCTAGCTTGGTAAGAAGCTATAAAGCCTAGCATAGCCGTAATCAGTGTAAAAGGCTGTACTTACTTGATTTAAAGGTCTGAGAAATCTTAGGTATATGTCAAGAATCTAATTTCTGGGCAATCCATATGGATAATCTAGAGTTAGCTGTGGAACCATGACACATTCTAGTGAAATAGCAGTGTCTTAGGCTTGGGTAAATGCTTAAGATAACATGTTCTGTTTCATAGCTCTGGTTTTTTTCCTGAGTAATATCTGAATCTCATGTAACAACAGCCTGAAGTTGTTGGAAAGGCTGGACAGCAATATTGTGATTGGAGAAAAAAATGTCGAATGTATAGGGAAAGATTCATCCTGAACTTATTAGAGCAGTCACTTCACTCGCATCTTCCCAGCTCACTAGTGGTGGTGCTCTAAATGTTGTTATTCTAGGATCATAGTGACTCATGCTCGTGTGGAAGAAAATAATGGAAAGCCAACGTTAACAGAAAGCTCAGCTGATTAAACATTATTTCCTCCCATCTATGGCTTTCCTAAGAAAGCTTGTGTGGAGGAGAGCTGTGCTAACAGATTGCTTTCCAAGTAAGAAATCTAAGTGAATTATTACGCAGCCAAATAGTTACCAAAACTAAATACTTTTTTCCTAAGTGGTAGCTGTTATCAATAGATCTCTTTAGTAAACAAACATTACATGCAGTTCGGGGAAGGGGGAGGAAGAGAGGCAGTTTTTGTTCCAAAGACAGCTAAGACTCAGTGATTAGTGAAAAAAAAAAAAAAATTCTGCAAGGAAATGTTAGGGAAGTTTAGTAACAGTAATTCTCTTCTACAGCACATTAAAGCCTTTTTAAAAGGATGTAGTTTTCTAGATATGTCAAGATTGATAATATCCTAATGCACAAATTAGTGCTACAGATTCTCTCCTCTAAGAATGCAGGCAGATTAATCAGAATCTCTAAGCATGCTGCAAATAGAGTTTGTTTGGTGTTACTCTGCATGCAGTGATATAGCTATGGTCAGAATGTAACCTCCCGTATGGAGTATCTAGACAATGAGAATAATATAGTAGGATCATTACGGAATTTATCCATCATTTTTCAAATCACATTTTGTCTTTCAAAATTTAAACTTCTACATTTATCTTGCATACTGTCTAATCTTTTGGATATTCTAAATCATATTTTAAAAACTCAGATGATTGAGTTTGTGTAATGAGAAATTTAATGACCTGCAAAATGAACATATTGCATCTGCCAGCCCTAAAAAGAGTAATCTTCTCACGACATGCACGTCACAATATGGGACTGACAGTTCCACTGTTATTTTGCCAGGCAGCCACTCCTGTTGCGTTCCTAAAAATTACATGCATTTTTGGATGCATGTTGAAGACAAATTATTAAAATGCTTAAATATTTCTTAAAATTTTTTCCAATAACACTTGAAATGAATAAACAGAGTATACAACAGTTCCTTTATAAATGCACATTCTCCCCAGGTAAACTGAAAATGCAAAGTTTACAACCAAAAAGATAACCAAATTCTGAACCACTGTTTAATAGCACTCAAGCATATTTGTTTTTTAAAGGGTCAGATTCTCTGTTGGAATACAGATTGTAACTGAATCCATGTTTTGACAGGGATGAACAAGGCCCATACTGCAACAGCAGAATGAATGAGCATCCACAAACTGGCTGGCACCAACTCCATCCATGATAAACGAGGCAGATGAACATGTCAAGAAAAGAATCTTAGTGGTTGTTTTATGCAAGATTACAGACTATCCTTTAATCCTGATACAAAGTCACCCTTTATACCTATACCAAGGTCCTAGCAAACACCTCTGCATGGGTTTTAGATTTAACATATTGAATTTAAAATACCCTTTTCTATTACCTATTTGTAATTCATACTAAAATTTAAGCATGCACGCACACAACCCCCTCATTTGTACCTAGTGTAGGCTGGATCAGCAGATTAAGTTAGCTAGCATTCTGGCATAGATTTGACTAGGTTATCTGCAAATAAAGCCCTAGACCATTTTATCTGTGACTTAAAGTAAGAATATTTAGGAACTACTCTATACTTCCTATAAAAGAAGTTCAGTTCAAACTGCTAACATCTGATACATAAATAAGGGAATAAGTTACAGCTAAACCATCAAAACTTAACTTTCCAAAGGACAACTATTTTCAGCAGCATTTTGCGATAGCTGTGCCAGCTGCACACACAGACTGCATTACATCTGTGGCTCATTCTCCTTAAGCACTGTCTTTGTTTTGATTTCCTATTTTGTATTGCATTAGGTTTAAGCTGTATGTCATACTGCCATTAAATCACTGTCTTCAAGCAATAGCATCTTCCAGCTGACCTCAGAGTGAAACAGCGCAAAGACGTACATTCGTACAATTTGCTGTTGCAACCAATAGGTGCTGGAAAGCCTCAGTCCAAAACCTCTCTTACAGAGCTAACTTGCTCTGACTTACCAGTTATTGCCGTGCACCAATTCAGATCTCACATAGATAATAAGTTAACATTAATTTAGGAAAACAACGGAAAGTGAAACACTTAAAGGAAAAAAATTACATATACAAAAGTTTACTGAAAGCAGCTTTTTTAAAAGGGAAAGATTCAAACATTTCTGATGAGCTAATGGAAATGGCAAAGTGACTATTTGGAAAAGGTTTGCTGGGTTTTTTTAGTCTGCTTTCACTAAAAGAAAAAGTGAGCTCACTGTCAGCAAGAGTGATTTCTGACTGTTAGACATCAAAGTTGAATGGATTCTGTGCAGTTGAGCTTTTAGAAAAAGCCAGGAAAATAATAATAAAAAAACCCCTTTCATCTGATGAACCTGGATAGGGATCACTAGGATCCCGCCAAGGTTTAATTTCTCATTTTTCATGGATTAACATCATTGTTTATAGTTTAGGCTGTTGCATAGTGACACAAGCTCTAAACAGGGTGACAAGAAACAAACCCAACCAAACAAATAACAATTCCTATACATAGCAATACCTCTGATGGGAGTTTAAAATGAGCATATTTTACAGATATCCACCTAAGAGTTTCACCAACAATGGCAACATTTGTGGAGGCAGAGCTTGCGGGTGAGGTGCCCAAGAACCCTCCAGCAATGGTACAGCTGTCTGCACAGAGGATTCAGCTCCCTCAACTGTAATGAACAATTTGTCTCACAGCTTTGATCCACTGTCAGTTTAGCTGACACTGACTCCAGGAATTAATTTCTAACATTTCAGAGTAACCTAATAAAAAAAAAAAAAAGTTGAAGCAGTGTGTGGTACTTATCTGTAGATAACCTATCACCTGCTGCAGATGCTACCAAAAAAGTTAAGTAAGTTTCTGTTGTAGTACAAAGGCTCTCAGTTTCTTGAATGTGTAAATACGCAACCCTAAGACAAAGTATGAACAAGGCAAAGCAGCAAAGAGGACAGAGTATTTTAACCACATGCTCTAAGTTAATACTGCCTCCATCCTATGTATTTGAGAAGCTTCCTTAGAGAAAAGCCTTCTTTCGTACTGCCCAACAGATCCTTTGTTCAAACAACCTGCTCACTTTGGAAAATAGGTTCAGAAATAGAGGGAGATCACCTTCCAAGTTTTTAAAACCATCACAATGGAAATGGACTAGAATGTGTTTGGGCTTTAACTACAAGACAACTGTTACAGATTTTCACTTATTTTGTCAACGTAATAAAGGGACCGTATGGAAGTTATGAATCAACTGGGACAGAGCAGAGTTCAAAAACACAGCATTCCTGAAGCACTGAGAGGGAAATGTTGACACACAGTGGGACCAAGCGATGCCACCTGGGCATCCTGGGCGGACCAGGATCCTCAGTGTGGAAGACAAATGAGGCTATTGACCACTGGGAAGCATTGATTGCACCTGCGGAGAGAAATGAAGCACAGAACCCAGAACAATTGAAACAAATACATTTCTGCTTGATGTACTGCAGTCCAAAGACTGCTCTAACAGATGAGGAATTACATGATTTCACCCTCCCAGAAGTGCCACAGGCATTAGCTCAAGGCCAAAGACACAGTGGGGTGCACTCACAGTGACTAGGACACGCCACAGGCTTCAATGCGTTCTGTAATTTACTGCAACCTAACTTTAATTGCAGCAGAGAAAATATTACAGATAAAGATACTGCAAAGCTGTTAGGGTTTTTTCCAAATATATAGATTGTTATCTGGAGCCCGATGTAATATAGCTAGAATTCACTTTTTATGAGTAAGAAAAGTTACTGAAAGGTCAAAATCATTCTTACAAAGGTAAGATTTGTAATGGGTGCAGGGTATGAATGAGAAATTACAAATTTAAGTACATCACAACTGCTTTATGAAGCATCTTTTGACCCTCAAATGAAATTGTTCAGGTGTGTATGAAGCAAAATGCTTGCAGACCAAAATCTAGCAGTTTCTCACCTGAAGAACTGTGCCTTACTCTATGATTACTCCACTGAGGTTGATAGACAGGCTTAAGAAATATCTGAGTATTACCCTCCACCCCCCCCTCCCCCCAGTAAGGACTGTTGGAATCTGCCTTTTGTACTCGCATAGATTAGTGGAAAGGACACAAACTTGTTTGCATAGTTCATCTAGGAATTAAGTTTAAAACTCCCTCTTAATACACCAGAAAAGAAGGTTCTAGGCTACAATACCAGAAACAATGTCAAAGCCTAGCTTTCACAAATAATGTAAAGTTACTCATTTTTCCAAATGAACAGAATCCAAACTAACATTATAGCTACAACTTCCCTTCCCCATAGTCTGCTTTTGAGCTCTTAATGTAAAGACTGACAGTTATATACCTGCCTAATTAACTTGATGATTGTCCCCTAAAAATACTCTTTATCTTACTTCTTCTGTGAAAATACATAATGTTAATTTAAGAGAAAGGTCACATTATGCTACAAGGAATGTAGTGACATTCCATTATGTCCCTCGTCCCCCCCCCCCCACCATTGCTGTTGCGCATT
>JAVSBS010029705.1:65733-83931 GCA_033124195.1 Coracias cyanogaster
GCCCAGCGCTGTTTTTGCTTGCTGTACCGCTTGCTTTAATTCAATAAAATTTTATAATTAGTTTTTGAGACCAAAAAACTGAGTCTCTGCAAATTTTACTGATAACAGTACGTCAGCTCTCATCATGATAAATGAAGCAAAGATGTCACCTTGGATGGATAATTGTACATTAATTCTGTCCTGCTTGATGATTACCATGCTAAGAGCTTGCACACTAAGTTATCAGTTGAAGTTAAGAAGCTCACAGGAAAAGTTCTTGGTGTAACACCCACAGTTAGTTCCCCACACACGCAGAGCAGAACAGCAACTTCCCTGTATGTTCACTCCAGAAAGAACAACAAACCAAACACCTCACAGCATGTGTCTGGCTAACACCAACAGAAAAAAAAAAACAAACAACAAAACACCCACAAACACAAAACTCCCACAACACTTTTACCTATTAAAAACAAGAAAAGGAAACTAGAGAAGGCTAGGCAAAGAAAAACCATCTGCAAAATCCACCGATGTTAATTAGATCCAAGAAATCTCCATGGCAACCTAAGCCAGGCATACCTATATACCCATGGTATGGCAGGCGGAGGCATCACAGGCTGGTGACGAAGCGTTTCAGACATTCCTTAGTGTACACTCAGCCAGATCTCTCAGAGGGTCAGAACAATGCACCCTTTCATTTCCGTAACAAGCAGTAGAATCTTTTTATACAGTGTGACACTGAACTCTGAAATGTGATCACAGGGTCACTGTGCTTGCACCTGCTTTTCTTGTTTTACACACTGTGTACTGACGTCGCTAATATGTTTTGGTAATAGCGAGGTGATAAACTGTACTCAGTTGATAAAGGACAGTCTTCCAATCACTGTCTTTTCTTGCACAACTTAGTCCTTTCTCTTCTGTCCTGGAGTTTCCCCATGTTAATGGAGTTCTACTCAAGAAATTAATTTTGCTCATCATCTGCAACAGATAACCAAGATTACGCAAGCCATGACACAATCTATACAGGTATTGCAACAGGAAATCCGGGTTTTGCAGGTGCTTTTAGTTTTCACACTGATTTTCATGTGGGGGGAACACACTATTGTTATAGATTCAAAAGAAGAAAAAAAAGAGGTAATAATTCTGTTTCTCATTTTCATTCCGGTTTTTCATCAGAAATGCACAAGGACAATCAAGATAAATTTGGATCACTGTAGAAGCTGAAAGCACAACTCTCTGTTAATATTTTCTGTACCTTCTCTGTTTCTTGCTTGCTCCTTTTTGTCATGTCCAGAACACCAGCCCTTATAAACATCATAATTTCTGAGCTGACAGACTGTCATGACATGACGAGCCTGGTAAAATAGCACAAGCAGGAAAGAGAAACCAAACCAACCTTAAATCAAATACATACTAACCCTTGCAAACAAAGCACATCTCAAAATTCTCACTTTCATGCTGCCAATATGACTTTTTTAACTATGGAAGAAATAAGTGTTTGCCAAGAAGGACTTTGCACTGCTTGATAGAAGTGTTCTCAAAGATGTGGGAGGGTCCAATTTCGCCCGCCAACAATCTACCAAATTTCCCCAAGAGTTACTTGAATCTGAACATTTCTATCAATGCTTTGGTACTTCTGAGTGACAGCTATCCCAGTGAAAATTCAACCTTATATTCTACCACATAGAGCTAATATGGCAACAAGCACTCTAGAAAATATTAGTATTTTGTAGCTTTTCACTTTGAAAGCCACTGGAGTAGTTGATGGAAAGAAATACTGTGCTATCCCCTTGCTCACTAGCATTTTGTTGAAATTTCACATTCTTCAAATAGGAAGCTTGAAGGTATTTCTGAAACTTCTTCTAAATATATTATAAAGTTGGTTAGGTTTCCTTTTTTTTAAAAAAAAAAAAAAAAGACGACTCGGGCATAGCACTTCTTAGATGCAGATATGAGACTGGGATCGGTCAATGGCCACATATTGGTTACTCAATTCAGAAAACATTAAGAATGTCACCACACCAGTGTAGCCTGGCCTGACCAGTTTCTCCTTTCTGAAGATACTAGGACCACTAATGTTCCCCTGCTCTTCCCAGAACAGTAAGGAATTGTGACTGACCTTCGCATCAGGGAAAACGTTCTTTGCATTTTAAAATGTGCCTTGAAATACATGTTTTTAGTGTTCTGGAAAGCAAGGTTTTAAATTGGAAACCCTGACAGATCTTTAACTACAGCAATAACAAATAACGCCAGTGTAATTTATCTTGAAAGAAATTGCTCCATTTTCTTCTCCGGTTTCCAGCTTAAAACCTTTCATTGCTGATGCTGTTGTCAATCTTACCCAGTGACCCATTTACCCACAGCACAGAATTACAGAACAGAATTTTATGACCAGCCCAGAGCAGGATTTGACACTATTAATAATCAAGATTTTGTGGACTCGGTTTGTTTTTAGGGCTCAGTCGGAAAGGCCACCTTTCTTTCATGTAAAAAGTCAACAAGCCACCTCAGAGGTTTTGCAAATGGATTTGTCATGGCAATTAAGGGAAAGAAGCTATATAAACATTACAAAAGGTGAGTAACATCACTGTGCACCGTTACATTACGGAATGAGAAAGAGACCTTTAACACATTGCTCTGAACACTTAGGAAATAAAAAATACTGTCTGGATAGCTACATTCTTTGACTTTCAATGAATCAGAGCTGTCTGCAATGCGCACCCGACCTTTGAGAGAGAAGGGAAGAAAACTCCAACCAAACAAAATAACTTCCCAGGCTCTGTGGTGGAAGCTGGAAGGGCTCTGTCTCACAGTATGGCTATGGACTGGCATTAACGCAACGTGGAACCAAGTGGCCCCATGAGGAGTCTCCTCCTCCACCGCCCTCCAAAAAATTTTGAAAAGACAAGACCCTGAAATCCATTGCAAAGATAGAGTAGCTACTCTGGTTAAAACACATGGCTCATTCCGTTAATCAGGATTCTTTTAGCAAAGACAGGGGCAGGGAACAAATGTATGGAGCCATCACAAATAAAGCACATCTGAAAACATCAAGACACTACTGGGGGTAAGAGTTGGGATAACTGGCAATCTAAAGCCAGAGGGTCACAAAATGCGTGTCGTCGTGAAAGCTGAGCACTCAGTTATGCACGGATAATACTGTACAGAATGGGTAAAAGAAGCCTCCTTGTTGTGGGTTTTGGAGATTTTTGTGGAGTTTGGGGGGATTTGTTGTTTGGGTGTTTCTTTAAACACAAATGCTATGCTTGCTGAGCTTCCCCCATTCCTTGCTGGTATTGCTAGTAGTTTGGAAGGGGATTATTTTGTTCTATTCTCCCACTGCACTGGCCCAGCTTTACTCAGTGTTTCACTGTAAGACACCACGTTCTCTGTTCCCGGGAGAACAGGAAGAACAGTCAAGTATCAGCTCTACCTTTTCAGATACCAAATTTACCTAACAAAGACACAAAAAGCATTCATGAACATGCAGGTTTTCTGAACACATTAGTTGGCATCAAGTACATAAGAAAGCTCCCTAAACACACAATTTTTCTACATAATATCCTATGCCCACATTGTTTTGTATAACTGTCCCAGCATACTTACTCCAATGCTTTTAGCTCTTAAAATCTAGAATTTTAAAATAATACCAGTTTAGAAAGTAGCATTTGCTAGCAGATACTAGCATACTCAAGTCCTGTTGAATTCACAGGGCTTTTATCTTAGAATCACAGAATCTTCTTGTTGTTTACAAATTTTACTGTCATTCATCATTGCAAATCATCAGCTGCGCTTGTGGCTGATGAAAACACTAACTCAGAAGGCAGAGAGGAATGCAAATGCATTAATTGGAGATCATGATTTTTACCACTAGGAATGTTATGCTCTCAGATACCTATAATTAGACATACCCAGTATCTACAATCTTCTCAGTTATTCAAAATCCTATGGGGACAATGAGGTGTGGGTGGGAACAATGTAAATAACTCATGTAAAGCAAAAATACAGGTAATGTATTTAAAAACACAAGTATTTTTAGAATTAGGCTATAGAAATATATTTCTCTTCTAGTATCTCTGAAAAACGCACACATGCAGGCTTCTGCAGAGCACACCGGCAGCTTAAATAGTGAGAGCTGGTGTGTGAGCAGAAAGCAAGCCTGGGCCTTCCCCAGTTCACAGGGATGGAAGGAAGCAGAAGACAGGTCAGATTCATTGCCAGGAAATTCAGTTTTTCAACGTAGTAACCTTTACCTTTTAGGAAAAGGGAAAATTGGTTAGTCTGAGATTTTCAGGACTATGTGTAGTGCTTTTAGCCACTCTCTCCACAAAAAGGAACTGCAGGTGTGGCTACATCCCCTCTGATGGCTTCACAAATCTAAAGCATAAGCCACAGCCATGCATTTACTGACCTAAACACTAAACTATAGTTTATTGTCTGTATAAATTGTAGATTTTTAATTTGGTCAAGTTAAGTAGCAGAGCATCCTTAAGGATCCTAACATTATTTTTCAATACCAAAACAGCAACAAACACCATAAATTAACCAAAACTTTCAGGATTGTCAGAATGTTAGAGTATATCTGCAGTTGCAAAATCTTTAAAGCCACTTCTAATATTCAGAAGGAAAGACATTTTAGAACTGTTAAGAAAACTGGCAACACTTGCTGGATGTTGACTAATTTACAGCAACACGCCTCTGAATGAAGACAGTGAGTAAGATGCTGCTTTAGGTAGCATGCAAAAATAGGGAATGACACCCATTGACTATTTAGATCTTAAAACACTTGATCTAAAACTTCAAGCTCTGAATGCAACACACACAATCAGAGCAGAAAATTAAGTAGTGGGTGGACAGAATCTTTTCTGCCTACCCTGAATAATAACCGCAGTGCTTCTGCTGCAGCTGTCAGCGCCTACCCCCTGGGCACTCCATTAGAAAGCACACAGCAAAGTGCAGGCTCAAAGTCACAGGAACTGAAGTTACCGATAGGCTGGAGACTTCCCTCTGCTTCTGCAAGGACAATGTTCTCTGCACAAAACAGCACAGAAAACTCGGAGGGCTTCAGATCTCCTTGCAGGAGACAACAGCATTGAGGCAAAGAAAGTAAATAGCTGAACACTGCAAGCTCATCACAAGCTTCAGTGATGGAGTTCTTGTCCCTGGGGTTTAACAATTCAAGGCTGACTTACAAGCAACCTGAGACAGTTCAAGATCCACAAAGGTAGTGGGTATGCAGCACTAAGGAGACTGGGAAATAATAACCACACAATCAAACTATCAGAGACTCCTGGCTAATCCCCTTACACCTTCTTGAAACCTAAATACAGATACAAAGTCAAATAAAATAAAAAAAATAATCCACTACATCCAAAGCCAGCCCGACTTGTGCAAGCTGTATTAATAACACTACTTTTTATACCATTCTTACATTCACCTTTTGACCTTTCAACCCACCCTTCAACCACCACCACTTGCTATTCCTGCTTTTTAAGCCATTCTTTACCCTCATGCTCTCCATATTGTTCCTCTCCTTCCATTTTCAAGACTTGTTACCTTTCCCAGAGCATCTTCCCTTAAGTATATTCTCACTATCTCATGTTTTGCTTTTGATTCCTTAGCCTGCTATGGTCTCTGCTCCATTTTAGGGGCTCTCAAGAACTTTAAAGACCACTTCCAAAAGCCAGTTCTCAAATCACAAGACCCACACAAAAGCAGTCTCGCTTTATTTACAAAGGCTCTGCACCATACTCAAACGTTGTATCAGATTGTTGTTATTTATCCTCAAACATTGTATCCAGTAGTGATTATTCACAGGAAGGCATTAACATTTCAACAAACAACATTTTGTTTCACCATTTCAACAAATTTCAAACATTTCAACAAATTTCAACATTTCAAACATTGTTTCAAACATTTCTTTAAACAGAAACAACAGCTTTCAATCTCCTTAGAAGAAAAGCCTCCCTGCTGTTCTGTTTCAAGCTGAACCAATAAAGTCAGGCCTACCTGTGGAAGCTGCCCCAAAGAGTAGAGGGTGAGTTCCTTTGGATCTGTGTAGAGAATCTCTCCAATCTCCTGATAAGGCTTCCCAGGGGGTGTGAAGAATCCCTGAGTGAATTGCTTTTGCCTCCTGTGGTAGTTTTCCCAGAACACTTGTTCCCTCGAAGGTTCACTGCTTCTGTAAATTGTTCTACTTCTGGCCAAGACCTTTCCTTCCTTCTGAGCAAGGCCAGGCAGCGCTTGGATGTGTACAAAATCTCGAGGACTCAACACTTTAGTGGCTGCCAGCACCTTGATTCTGTTGTTTTTAGGTTGGTCTGGTACCACAGGTGCTTTGAGTCTGCTGCTCTTAGCTGCATTTGCTACCACAGGTGCCTCAACTCTGGGGTTTTTAGATGCAGCTTGTGCTGGCATTGTTCCAGAATGGGAACCTTGGCGGTTTTACTCCCTAAATTACTAAAAAGTCTGGTTTCCTAGCCATGAAAACACACACCTGCTGCCTAACCTCTGAAGCATAAGTCTCATTCCCTTCAGCAGCCCCTCAAACAATAAAAATAAATCCTAAGGGGACGAACACCTAAACCCCCACCAGTCTCCTGGAGAGCACCCGGGGCACTCCCCTCTGAAGGGTGTCCTTACAAGTAAAACTTCCTTTTACACCTATTTTTAACCACAGCACAAGCTCCCCCTCCCACACTCTTCACGACAAGGGCCTCCCACTGCCCAAACCCCGGGGTCCAGCCTCGGCTCCCCCCCGTCTCCCTGCCCCAGGCCCCTCAGGCTGCGCTCCGGGTCCCCACCCGCCGCCTCAGGGGACGGCGCCTTCCCGCGCACAGGCCGCCGCGCGACCGCTAACGGTCGACAGGCCGCGCGCGTCCCTCCGTTGCCCGGGAAACGCCGCGCGCTTGCGTAGGGAGGGGCCGCGCACGGGGCCGCGCTCTGCGCCCCTTGGAGCGGGACCAGCGGCAGGAGCCCCGCGCCGCTGCCGGCTCGCCCTTGGCGACGAGGCCGGGCCGTGTGGCTCTGCCACCCCAGCGCTGCTCCAGCCCCAGCGAGAACGGCAAAGGGACTCCTGGTGCAGACCCCGCGCTGAGGGTCATCAGGAGGCGGCAGCTTGTTTGGGGGTTTTTCCGAGCATGAGGTTGCCTGCGCCGAAGTGCTGGGTTAACCGTTGGGCTTGATGATCACAGAATGGCTTAGGTTGGAGGGGACCCTAGAGATCATCTAATCCAACCTCCCTGCCATGGGAGGAGGAGCCATGCTATGGGCAGGGACGCCTCTCAACTAGACCAGGTTGCTCAAGGTCTCATCCAAACTGGCCTTGAACACCTCCAGGGAGGGGGTGTCCACAGCCTCTCTGGGCAATCTATTCCAGAGTCTCGCCAGCCTCGTACTGAAGAACTTCTTCCTAAGATCTAGTCTAAACCTACTCTCCTTCAATTTAAAACCATTTCCCCTTGTTCTGTTGCTGGACACTCCTGTGAAAAATCCCTCTCCAGCCTTCCTGTAGGTTCCCTTCAGGTATTGGATCTTAAAGGTCTTTTTGAACCTAAACGATTTTGAGGATGATCGCTCCTTTGGGCCTTAAATATACTTTAAAAATATAGTTAAGCTTAAAAAGTCTTAGTTGGCCAAGCTTGTTTAGAGGAGCACAGAGCACATTCTCACTGTTTCACTGTAAACACATTCTCACTGTTTCCCTGTTTTTGACTGTGTTTAAGTTTGCTCTGTCTGCTTTCTCAAACCTAGCAGCTGCAGCTTTGCACGGAGGTGATAGAGCAGGGGAAACTGTTGCTTTGAACTGTTAATTGGGAAAACATTGGGAAAACGGCTGCTTTGGAGTGTGAAGTGTGAGAAGTGCCAATTGTTGAGACATTCCAGGATAAGCCATCTTGGAGGAGGTCCGTGTGCCAAGAACATACAAGCACAGCAGTGGGTGGTGCAAGATCCCAAACAAGTGCCAGCTGCAAGGACAACAAGTCATGGGATGAAGAAGATGAAGATGGATGAAGTAACGACCACCAGAGGCACGACTGCGCAGGCGCAAGGGGACGTTGTTGTATTCAATGAACTCTGGGAATGGGAGGGATCGGTGGCTTTAAGTAGTGACTGGAAACATGTCTTGAGCAGAAGCATTAGGTGGAATGATCCCTGCTTCCCTGGCACCAATAAACGAATGCTACTTTCAGAAACTTAAAACTTAGTCTCTGGAAGTTCATTTTTTTTTCCAGCCAACTTTTACAGTATCAAGGAGATGGAATTTGTCACCTTTCTTTCAGCTAAGGTGTGTCTCCAATCTTAGGGACATCAGAGCTTTTGGCTGAGGGAAGACAAGGCCATAAGTAACATATTTTGTGTTTAGGTAAATAAAACTTTATTGCTTCCCAAAAATGTTAGAAGCCTCCATGGTTAAAGCACTTGGAAGCAGGTGAAGTTAATATTCATCTATATTTCAATTAATTAAATATAATCCTTGTCTTCTCTCCTGAGCAGCAGCTTGGGGTGCATGGCAGAGCTACCTCAGCCCCCCTGGTGCCCGGGGGCCTCCCGCAGCTGCTGCTCAGCCCTTGAGAAAACCCATCAAATCTCACTCCTCCTACAACCGTTTTCAGTAAAAGCCTTTCAAACTTCACTCAAACCTTGTCAAACAAGCAGTAACTGATGGCAAATGAGAACTTGAGATGAATTGAATACCGTATCTATTCAGCACTAAAGTACATGGACTATCAGCGGCAATACCACATTATTTGAGGTATATGATTTCCAGCAGATTGGGGTTTTAGCCTGTCAAGTCCACACCAACCATTTGAATCCTGTGAGCTCTCTAAAGGAATGGGGTATCTGGAGACATCTCCTCCCCTCCTTCCTCTCTGTCTTTGCTCTCAACCCTGGAAAAAAGCACCCTTGCTATTATTTCCCTTCATTTTAACCTGTCCAATGCTTCTTTGCTATTACAACGTTTGATTCAGAGTGATGTAACCAGACATGAGAGGGCAGAAGCAGTGAGCTGCAGCCCGAGGAACAAAGCTGGGGGGCTCCATGGCCTTGAGTCTGCAGGAGGATTCAAGGGACATTTGCAGCTGGGAAGGTTGCCCCCACCTCATTTTCCTCCCCAGCTTTATACTTCCTGCAGGCTCAGCTGTTCCCCAAAACCTAGTGTCTTGCACTGCTTTGGTTTTTGGGAGAAAAAACTTCCCACCCATGCAGTGGTCCGGGCCAGAGGTGCTCACACACAGATCTGCTAAATTGCAGAGCTGGAAATGCAATTTCTAACACTTTTCTCATTGGCTGCAGCTTAATCATAGATGTTTCCGGCTGAAAAGAAATATTCCCATACCCCGTGTTTGAGAAAGCCATGAGAAATATCACAATTTGGTAGTGATGACCCTGATTTTGTTGTACCTGAGTGTACGAATACGTTTTCAACTAAAACATTTGAGAAAAAAGTAGTTTCAATGAATTCCCTAATACAAATGGTGACATCTCATCTAGCACAAAGATTTCAGCTTCAGGGACTTAAGGGAAATATCTGCTAGGCAATCACCATGTGAAAAATACAGAAGTGGCATTTTGAAGCAGCCTTCATACCTAAAAATTTGCTTCTATATCCTCACAGTGATGCTTTTGCATCAGAAAATGGCACTTCATGGGTTTTGTTAATGGGTTTGATTTGAAAAAGCCTCAGCTCAACCTTCAGCTCCAGCCAGAGGACCCCAGCTGAGACACATTGCCACCAACACCCTCTGGAAATTGAACTTGAGTCAATCCAGATGCTGCAAGTGCTGCTGAGGAGCAGGGTGGGCACAAGAGAGCCATCCTGCACCCACGCTCTGCAGCCCTGAATGCTGTAACACTTTGGAGTTATGCCCAAAACACACTCTGCTTCCCCAGCAGATCCATTTTTTAATGGCATTAAAATAACTGAAGTGGCATTTGGCTTCGTCAGGATGCTCAGGGCCACTGGGGCTGGGAAGGGCCCAGATAAGATCAGATATGAACAGGGTGATGTCCTGCTACTGCTGGAGACACCCCATCTCTCCTGGTTTCCCCATCCTGCAGTTTGTTCTCAGTTCCCCAACCAGCACAGGCACCTGCACCCCAAGGGCAGCGTGCGAATGCAAGCCTTGGCAGAAGGCCCTTGCAGTGATCCTCACCCTTTTCTCCAGGCGGTTTGCAATTCATTTCCCCCAAATTTTGTCACTGGAAGCACATCCTGCAAATTCCTTCCAGGCAAGAAGTGCGCTCTGGAGCTCAGAGAGGAGCAGGCTGCCTGTGCCTGGCTCCTTAGTGCCAGTACCATCAACTCCCTCCAGGACAGAGGAGATGCATTATTCAGAAACAAACAAGGTGGATCTACTTAGACACACAAAACCATTTTACTCCCACAGCGACTTCTGGGTAAAGCTCTTGTGGTGACCAGCTCTGGTCTCCCAGCCGAGCCGCGTGGCTTCTCCCAGCTCTTCCCTTCCTCAGCTCCAGTTCTAGCAATATGACAGCTTTTCAAGCAAAATGACAGGTATGCATTTGTTTCTTTTTTTTTCCTTCTGTATCATTTATCCATCCAGCTTACACTTTTTGGTGGCAATTTAACAGCTTTTACAAATTACATTCCTATCTTTTCCCCAGTTATTGTTAGAGAGGAGAAAGTCCCATTTTTCACTGTGATCCTTCAGGTTTCTGCTGTCACTGTATTTAAGGCTTTTTTCTTTGGTGGTTTTTTTTTTTTTTTTGTCCTTAGCTTTTATTTTCTTATCCCTCAAGGGCAGCCTTGGAAATTCAAAGCTGTTCCCTGACTATCAGCAGATCTGGTATTCTCTTTTGGCAGTTCTGCAGTGACTGTGTCTCTTCCTTCCCTCCTTCCACCTAAATGACACCCTTTTCTCAATAAATTACCCTTTGTCTTTCAAAGCAACGTTTCCATTTGTGACAGTTTGGATGTATATTTGCACCCCAGCGGATACCTTCAGGAGCATCAACTAACAGGCCAATGCAAACTCAGTGGTGCAGAAAATGAAGAGATTTACGTATTTTGGGCTTTATTTCCCCCTCAATAATTGGTTTGTGCTCTGAATTTTCCAAGTTTGGGTTTAAAGGCACAGTTTCTCATCACAAAAAAACCCCACCCTCTCCTGGAATGGAGAGATGGCTGAACCCATGGCAGGATTCCTTTTTTTCAACATAATACCTCTTGGTGCCCCTGGAAAATGCCTCGGGGCAGCCAAGCTTACCCCATCATTCCCCTCAGTGTGCTGACCACAATGCATAAAGCACCAAAACCTGCTGAAAGCACCAGTCCAGCACCACCAGCAGCACATGCCCAATTTCTCTGCCCCATTTTGGGCATTTAACAATGTTCACACATTGCTGGTGAGGAGCACCCTGAGCAGTAGGTGAAAGGGAAGACAAATTGAAATACCATCTGCAGTAATATCTCATACAGTCCCAAAACACAGGCAAGTGGCCTGGGAAGGTTTCCCCACTATACAGCAGCTCACACTGAAGCGTGCTGGGTTGCTTTGAGTGTCTGCAGAGCCTTGCACAGAGAGAAGGTGACTGTGCCACTAGGAACGAGGAAATCTGTTGCATCGTACTTTGCAGTTATCCAGAGTTTTCCACTCTTTATGGCAGAAACGTGCCTGAAAAACAGCCAGCCAACAACAGCCTGATCGCCACAGAGGAAACATTGATTTCACAGACATTTCCTAGCAATAATGCCAGTGATCGATTAGTGCTGCTGTTGCTCATGATCTTGCTAATGCAGGGTAAATGTGCGGTGGGGCTGGAGCATCGCTCTGGGGTGTCCCCAGGCTGCCCGTGAGCTGGAGGGAGGAAGCAACAGATAAAGCTCGAGAAAGGCGGATGCTCACACCCCACTCTTGTCAGATGAAGATGGCAATATCCAAGCCCAGGGCTTATGACAAGTACAGCCTCCCTGGGTCCTGCAAGCTGACCAAAAGTAACAGATTGGACATTTTTGTAGAAGTTGTCAAGATTCAGACCTTGACTTTAGTAGCCTGGGACTCTCCTCTTGCAACCCTGCACCTTCTGTCTCCTTTCCAAACACAAGACAAGCCAAACATTATTTTACAATCCCAGCATCTGGCACGCAGCTCTGGGCAAGCCTCTCAGCCTGTCACTGTTGAGATAAATGAGCTCGTTTCAGTGGCCGACTTCATAAAAATATATGAAGAGTAGTTAACAAAAGGGTATTTCACGAAGCCGGGAATGCAAATGCAACCTCCGAGATAACTAATTAACTGAAGCAGCCGTAAAAAGGGGAAGCAGCTTCCCATCTGTGGAAATAGATGTCATTTTATAGAGGCTCTAATTAGTTATGCCCAGTCCTGCAGCCGTTTTGTCGGCATTGCACAGAGGCTGCCGCCTGCTCCGCAGCTCCTGGGGCTTTCGAGGTAAAGAGGGGGAAGAGCTGCTTCATCTTGCAAAAGTTCCCTACGAGGGTCATGTTTGCAGCTGGTAGCCAAGCAGCAAACAAAGCCAGCGTTGTTTTGAGGAGGATTCTGGTGCGGAGCAACAGCAGCGCTCAGCCCTGGCTGCACGGCAAGGTCAGTCCCAGCAACAGTCCTGTCCTGACCC
This sequence comes from Coracias cyanogaster, assembly GCA_033124195.1. Lineage (NCBI taxonomy): Eukaryota > Metazoa > Chordata > Aves > Coraciiformes > Coraciidae > Coracias > Coracias cyanogaster. The sequence goes on from JAVSBS010029705.1 coordinate 78,307, forward strand.
CAGGCAGATCTATGCTTAGCCATCTCCTCAGAGCCCAGAGAGGGTGTCCTGGCTGGGGCAGGAAAAATCCCCTCCCAGCTCTTCCATGGAGAGTGATTTCCTCTCTTCTCAAACCTTTCCAGCAACTTTTGGGCAGAAGCTGTAGGTTTTGCTACACCCCATGCTTTGGTCTCTATCCCTGCTTTGGACCGAGAGCACAGCTCACACTGAAGTGCTCCACAGGGAATGCCAGCACCCAGAGAGAGCACGCTGGGGTTTGTCCCCACCATGCCAGTGCCACAGCCCGTGCCTGCCCCTTGCAAGCTTTTTCCTTGCCCCTCCACCTGCAAGGACCCCCGCAAACCCCCCACCTGCAGTGAGCTTGGTAGGATTAATGCTGGAGTGGGGCGTACCACGGGAATTAGTCACCACCGGGACCTCAGTCAAGTGTTTTATTTAATGCCCTTTTCCAAGACATTTGTACTTGAAAAAAAGCGAAGAATTACGAGCTCTCTGCTAACAAGCATGACTCAGAAGAGCTGTGGGCACACACCATTTATGTGAGAAGTGTCTTCGCAGCGCTGATGCAGCGTGGGTGAGGAGGGGAGAGGGGCTGCTGCTGCTCACTGAAACATCCAAAACCTGCCTGCCACTCGCATTCCTCCCCATGGCAGAGCTTTGCCCTTTGCCATGGGAGAAGGAGCTGCTGAGAAAGTGGGTTTTGAAAAAAAAAAACAACCTCCCAACAACAAAAAAACCAGCACCAACCCAAATTACTTAAATTTGCATTGCCAACAGCTTTGCTACAGAGGGAACAGCTCTGACCACTGATGGGGAGAGGCCACCACCGAAACTGCACCCAGCTCCTTGGCCACAGTCTGACCTGCCCTGGTAGCAGCAACTGGAGCTGCTCTGGACAAAAAGCAGCTTTGGCATTCAGTGCACTGAGCAAACCCGTGCCCAAAACACAGGGCAGGGCCGTTGTCTGTGACCAAAGGCCATACTGCCCCTCACTGTGGCTGCCAGGAACTTGCTCAGCAACAAATTCACAAGATGTTGCCAACCCACCTGGAGCTGGCTTTAAAACCAACATGCCTTTGCCAGACATTACCTGTAAACTGCCCCGGCACACAGGCCTGTGCACGGAGCACTGAAGGCACAAATATTTGCAGAAATGATCTCAGGGTTGCCCAGGTTCCTGTCCCATCCATGGCAGGTCACAGCACAGGCATCACAGGAGCTGGGAATGCTACAGGAAAAAAACAACAATAATTCATTCAGCTTTTCTCAACATATCATCTACCACTTGCATCCAGCATCAGCCTCACTGGGAATTACTGGACGAGACATCGTCAGCAGCTAGGAGAGACTGTACAGGGGCAGGATGACCAGTGATGCGATTCATAGGAACAACAAGCCTTGAGCTTTCTTCAGATCAACTTCCCATACGTTAGCAGGACAGTGAGGATTAGCTACCAGACGGAGGCATTTGGAAATCCTCCCAGCTCTCTCCCAAAGTGGAGGAGGCTTTGCCTGCACTGATCTTAGTCACTTCCACCCCTGTAAGGTCCCTGAGGGAACAGCTGGAATATGGTACCCGTGTCCCCCACAGGACCTGACCTTCACCAGTCAGGACAGGGATGGTGACTTTGCATGATGCTGTGTCTCAGTGACTCATGACACCATTTCGTCCCAGCTGGCTGTAGCAGCTGGCAAAGGCTCACCAGGAGTGGGCTGCAGCCAGGGTATTATTAGACACAATGGTTTTATTTCTGCTTCAGCCGAAGTTCAGCTGGTACAGTTTGAACTCCAACACCACAATGGGTGCTGGATGCATCCTGAACAGCCAGAAACGCTCCAGCCATTTGGTGCTGAGGGTTGGAGGGACCCAACCTGGACAAACATCACCATGTCCCATGTATACCACTGTCCAGTCACGTGTTTTCCCACAGCAAAGTATTTCATAACCCTTCTTTTGTTATCATTAAAAAAAAAAAAAAGAGAAGCAATGACAATAAATGATCCTAAGGCAGGACATGCAGGGCTCTGGGCTGTGCAGCACCAGCTCTGCCAGATCACAGAACTCTCCCTGTTTTGCATTGCCTTGGGAAATTTCTTCCACTCTTTGCAGAGCTCAAGCTCTCAGAATTCTTTCCTTGCTGCTGTCCTACTTAGAGTGGGAGAAAAAAAATGAATAAGAGCGTGGACAACATCTGTATCAAGCTGCAACATGGTCCTCCTTTCCTCTGGTGTTGTGCAGCATCTTCCCCGCAAAACCCCAGCCCAGGCTAGCAGGGCAGGAGGGCTGAGGAGGGCAGCAGAGCCAGGGCTTGGTGTGGGATGGCACGGCTGGAGAGGTGGACAATCCCTCTAGGCCACCCTGGCCTTGGTGGGCTGGGGGTTGTTTTGCAAGCCCCTGAGCAGCAATTCCCAGCACACACGCAAACACCTCTTTGGAGCTTGTCAAAACTTCCTCAAGTGCAGCACTGAGCCTGTGCTCCTGGCTGCAGCTTGTCAAAATAAATTGAAATGTAAAGGGAAAGTCATTAAGATCTCTTTCATTAACACCATTCCTCACAGGCCTGGGGAAGCTAAGGTTTTGTCAGATCACGTTATCACCATGGCTTTGCTGTTTCCCAGCCTTGAAAAGATTCTTCCAAAAAGCACAACCACCCCCTCGCCTGCTCCCCTTTCAATCCTCAGCTATTTTTATTTCACTCCTTGAGATAAAAGTATGTGTGTGGGGGAGGTATTTACACACACACACAAGAAAATATAGATGCACATAAAAATAACCTGATGATTTGAGACAGACATTTCGCTTCTGCAGATCTTTCCATTTTCCACCCCATTATGAAGAGAAAATGATGACGTTGTGGAGGCTTGGGAGGGTGTTGCCACGGGTCTTGCTGGGGATGCACTGAGCATCCTCTTATGCACAAGGTCTGAAGGCCTTGACAGACAGGGTGGCAGCTGAGGGAATCATGCACTGGTTTAATGCCAAAATTCCTCAAGAGGAAAAACAGAGACTTCTGTGACCCTGGCAAGTTTATGGCTTGCTGTGGAGCAAATACAGTGGAGATGAATTCCTGCAGAAACCTCCTCATACCCTTATTATATTCATGATACATTTCTGGATATGTGACTCCCTGTCTTCACATTGCTTTTATGTTTGAAATACCTTTTTTAAAGGAAAGATGGAGTAGAAAGTTGTGTACCTGGTACCACCAGCCACAAGCCAACACTGCCTGGGCTGGGAGCTTGACTGTGCCCAGGCATCAGGGTGATGTGACATTTGCTCGTCCCATGGGGTGAACAGCCAAGGGACTTAAGCACCTGCTGCTCCTCCTGTGCCCTGCACATCCCATGGGATGGGTTTAGCATCCACTGACCCTAACAAATTTGGGATCCATTTGGCAAGACCAGCCTCTAAGCAGCCCATGGATTCAGGAGGGAACTCACACAGCGAGGCAGGCAGGTGGCAAGCGCAGGCTCAGCCCAGCTTGGGGCGACCATCTCTGCCAAAACCCAGATGACTCATGAAGATGAGACCCGGGGCAGTGCTGTCAGTGTCCCTGCAAGCCACAGCATGCTGGGACATCACTGCTGCCCTGCTGGTGAGCACATCATGGGCTTCACCAGCCAAGCCAGCATAGCTCTGCAGTACAGAACATCCTCACTGGCTCTAGCACAAAGAAACACGATCGCACTCACACGCACTCACAGAGCCCTGGCAGCAATGGCGATGCACTCAGGCTGGCTGCCGCCAGCCTTGTTTTGACTTTCTTTAACAAGCTGCCACACAGAGCATTCTTGGTGACAAGTGACAGCCTTGTTGCATTAACAGCACTCCACCAAATGATATTACTATTATTATCTGGTTTTGCAAGTACAATAGACAATATGACTACCCTCCTCCAAAATAACCTGGCGTTTGAAGGAAAGATTTGGATTATTTGCTGAACATCTCAAGCTGTGATAACACCAGACAGTACCGAGTTGTACCAGTGAGTGTGGCTGTATGTTACACACACTGTACCTGCAGGAAGCTTCCTGCATTAAACCACAGGATAGCTGCCACTGAATCATTCTGTAATCGCAGGAAGAGCTAAGAGGAAAAAGCAGCGCTCTGGCAAAACCTGCCTGGCCAAGGTTGTTTAAAAATACCTAGCCCCAGCCCTCACGGCTTTCTGCAGCTCTGCTGGGTGTCGGAAAGCCCACGCTGCTGGCAAGCAAGTGCTCCCTGCAGGCTCAGTCCACTGAAATAACTGCTGGGATCTTGGCCAGGATCTTTCCCAAAACTCAAGCCAGATCCCAGCCAGGAGCTGCTCTGCCACACTGGAAAAAAACACAGCAGCATGCCCCGCCAGCAACCTCCATTTCGTGTTAAGTACAAAGTCATCTCACCACCCATCAAGAGCATCCCTCTGCCTGCCGGATGGACCCATCTGTTGTCTGGAATCTGAGAACACTGGAAAAAATTTTTAAAGTGTACGTAACAAAAACCTTGCCTGAAGGTAGGCTTAAGGCGGCTGCTGCCCCATGTAGCCCAGGCTTGGATGGGGCTGGAAGCAGCAGTGCCTGACCCAGCAGAGGGTCAGAGGACCCCGGGTGCAGATGCTGCCTGGGCACTGGGGCTGCTCGCCCCATTGGTGTTCACCAGCACGAGTCAGGAGGGAAGCACAGATGGGGAAATGGCTTCCTGGGAACCCTGGGCTGCTCTCCCGTCACCCTCAGCTCACCTTCCCTGGAGGAAACATAACCAAGGCTTGAATATTTGCTACTCTTGCTCACAGTCTCCTCTGAGCACCCCAGCCCACCCCAGGGAAGTGAGACCAGTCAGAGGAGACAAACCAGCCCGCACACGTTTCTTTTGCCATGACTAACAGCTTAAGTAAACGACCGGGTAAACATGCTAATTTTACTTTCAAAACAAAACCAAAAAGCAACAAGCCACAAAGCCCAGCTCTTCTTCCTTGAGTTAGGATGGGTACGTAACTATTGGCATTTGTCCTTTTGGTGCTTTCGCAAGTTGCCAACATTTTAAAACCTGGCAGCCGCTACAAGACAAAGTGACATATTTAGCTCAAGAGCGAAAATGCTCCTCGCTTGTGAATGCCAAGGAAGGGGGAAAAAAAACCCAAAACCTGTGAGGGAAGTGCCTGCTGCCCTGCAGAGCAATGCTGGGGAGGCTCTGCAGCATCATCTTGAAGCCAGAGGGTATCACTGTTATTATCTGTCCCTAGGATCCTGTCCTTAAAGCAGCACAGCTCTAGGGACAGCTGGGGTTAAGGTGGTTTATAGCTAAATGCTCCATTCTTGCATCTGAGGGTCTATGCACCCTGTAGCAGGTGGCCTTCCAAGGAGAAATGCAGCTCCAGTCATTGCATCTCACTCAGGCTGCAAACCCTGAGGTGAGCCCCGACACCTGAGGTTTGCCTGCAGCTTCTTCTCTTTGCTTAGAAATGGGTTTGGGCAACTTCCCCCCAGAATCCCAGCCCTGAGACCCACCTTTCTGGGCCATGGGTGGAGAAGTTTGTTAGCACAAAGCTTGCCTGCATCGACCTGGGCTGTAATTTTATGGTGAGGCTTAGTCTGGGGCTGGCTCTGCTGGGTCCAACAGCATCTCCTCATCACTCTGAGCTG